>JALLOX010000222.1:0-13570 GCA_036939695.1 Thalassiosira ordinaria | reverse complement strand
GGGGCAGGCCCCCCAAAAAAGAAAGAGCAACGGACCCTGAGCTGCCGCGTTGAATCTTCATCTCCCACCGAGGATGTTGGATGTCCTTGCACCGAGCTCCCACTCGAACCATCCACTGCAAAACTGCCTGCAAACTCCTGACAAACTCCCACAAAATCAGAAAGCGTCACCCGACCCAAGAGATCGCTCTGCATAATCACCAGCACCAGAGCGCTGAGCATTTCAGTCCACATCGAACACACCGGCCATAGCTGGGATATCTCTCGCCCAACGCACACAAGAGTAGCTCGGACAGTCCTCTCAGGGCAAACATGGATTACACCTCCACAGCGGACGGCCAATTGTTGTCCTCGAAGCTGGTAAATCGACAGAATGATCTCACAATAATTGGTGACGGAGACGGTGATGGTGATGCCGCTGCAGGCATCAAGCAATGCAGCAACATAAGCAATAGACAAAATCATACAGCTGCCAAAATGCTTCTCCATCATTCGCCGACCAATGTGTGTGCGTCACCTATCGTTGTCACAGGGGATGAAGTTGAGCCAGAGGATGTACCAGTAGATGGTATGAGTGGGACTATTGATGATAATGACATTGATCTGAGCCAGCATTCTCGCTGTACTCGATCTCGTCGACGCATCAAGCATGCCACGAATCAAGGGTGCAAGAAGTCTGTACATCCAGATATGGTGCCAGCAAAGTCATCTCCCAATGTCGCCGGATATCATCACACCTTGGAGTCTGTGCATCCAAAGCTGGTGCCAACGAAATCAGCTCCCGATGTCGTCGGATACCAGCAACTCTATAAAGGAAACGAGAAGATGTACCAGGAGAAGGACTGGAAAACTGGCCGCATTTGGGTAGAAGATGATCATTCTAGTACAACTTCAACAGCGACTGACTCTCAGTGTGCCGCCAAGGAAGCATCAACTCCTAATACACTAGATTCTGATCAAGATGAGACACTTGATGAAGAAGCTAGGTACAAGATGTATCGCGATTCTCTTTTGCGCGCGAAGGAGATGCAGGCCAAAGCTGAATTCCCAAGCTTACTTGAGCGATCTACTTCAATTTTTGACGAGCTGGAAGGCGGAGAGACAGAACCAATGCAGCCAGAGTTCCCAAGCTTGCTTGTTCAACAGACTGCCCATTTTGATGAACTTGAAGGTGAAGGAGGCGAGATGGAGTTCTTACCAGAGGAGAATGGTACCCAGAAGAAATGTGTACGATTTAGTACTATCCAGATACGAACATATGAAACCATTATGGGCGACAACCCATCTTGCTCAACCGGTCCAGCCCTCAGCTTAGGCTGGCGCTACGATCCAAATGATCTGTACCTATCATGTGAACTCTACGAGTATCACCGTGCCAAACGGTACGGTTACTATCATAAATTCTATCCAGTTGATTTCCTACTGAATAAATTCCAGAGGGAAGAGATGCTTCTTAGGGCGGGGTATACAAGACATGATCTTATTCAAAATGTGAGGCGTATGGGCAAGGTGAAGAGTCAAAGAGAACAGACTTTGAATACTCTGTACATGTATTGGTTTGAGGAACGGGCGGAGTCTATGGCGCGGGTTGTAGGTAGGTTCGTTACGAAGAGGGAACGGACGAGGCATTTGTATGACAAGTGGAAGAAGGAGGGAGGCTTGAGACCTAAAGCATCTGCTTTGTAGAGAGGTACATAATGTATGCATATGTAGAACGGTAAAGAAGTTGTCGTGAAGAAACATTTTCTTCATGAGATTGTAATTGTGTAAGATTATCCCTCCTGACCTTGAGATAAAAATCAAGTCATTTTGGCATTGATGCAGTACCAAAGTGTACATTCCAATGAGCCAAATAGAAAGAATCACGTGTTTCCTTTTTACAAGCCATAGAATGACATGGAAAGCTGCATATGGTCACTATTTCCTTGTGGTCGTGTATGTTTGTTTAGCTGAGCTTTTTGCAGCCTGCAGTTTCTTTGAAAGAAGGATCGTCTTTCTGGTAATCAACTTATCTTTCCATTCTTGTGAGGCATAGAGGTTCAGTAGTCAGAATCTTTGTTAGCATAGGCTCCCCATCCCATTGCACGATCAGCCTCCTCATCTTCTGGCCCATAGTCAACAAGACCAGAAGCTCTACCTCTTCCTTCAGCAAAATCATCCGCAGTAGGCCCTCCCGGAGGATACAACTTGTGCTCTAGATCTGTGAGCTTGTGACGGTGTTCGTATTTTGTGATGCGAAGTTGCTTGTTCGAACTCTTCTTAAAGTATCCATACGCTGTCATGTTTGAAGAGTCCACATCAGTCTTGGCCGCTCCAGATTGCAACAAGGCATCGATTACTTCAGTATCATTGATGCCATTGATGCTTAGCCGTCCTGTTGCATTTATTGATGCCGTGATCAATGGTGTTCTATTGAGATGATCTCTTGCCGTGGCGCTACTTGGGTCCAGCTGCAAGAGAAGCTTAGCAATTTTGGTCGAGTTCTTCTCACATGCGACATGAAGAGCTCCAGATTGAGCAATTGAACCACCCGCAGACTGCAATTGCAGAAGTTGTCGTTTCAGATTTTGTAGCTGTTCTGCAGTTGTGCAATCCTCTGGAGTTCTATACTGTGCAGCTCCAATCATGACACTCGAGAGATTGGAGGTACTCAACATGAATGATTGTTCAAAGTTTGCATCAACCAGGCTGCTGACTAGTTTCTGTATTTCAAGGTCATTGCCCTTCGCTTTCTTCTGGGAAGCCCCCTCAAGAAGTTGGCTGGCCTTGATCATAGCCTGCGCTTCTGTCAACAAGTTTTTTCAATGTGTGTAATGCCCGTGTGTTACCATCGCCACAAGGAAGGTATCTACAAGTATCCTCAGGTATCCGTGTTTTTTTCTGTTGTGGTTAGTGACATGGTATCTACAAGCATCCTCAGGTATCGGTGTTTTTTCTGTTGTGGTTAGTGACATGGTATCCTTCGGGTATCCATGTTTGCTGGATCCATGCAAATGTGATTCTTAATGTTTGGTATGCTTATCATATCATAAAATCTTTCATCAACCTCAAATACTCACCATCATCATAATCTACCATCATGTTGTCTGCCTATGCCCAGAAGCGAAAGGCCCAGGGTTCACCTCCCAACGCTGCCCGGAGTTCATCTGCCGCTGCCGCTACGTCGCCTGTTCCACCCATGCCACCTCTTCCTTCTCCTTCGTTTCTCCCTGGAATGTCGCCTATTCCCTTTCAGCAAGCTGGAATGTCCTTTCATCCGGTTCAGCAAGCTGGATTGTCGTTTCATCCGCTTCAGCAAGCTGGAATGTCGCCTCATGCTCTTCATGGACTCTCTCAACAATCATTGTCCTCGCCTCTCCTACCACCTCTACAAGGTGATCCTTCCATGGGTGTTCAGGCTTCCTCGCCTCCATCTTTTGGCGAGGATACTGTTGGAACATCCCCCACCGATGCTGCATGTGCAGTCAACGAAGATGCCAATGTTGATAATGGCTCACTTGTCAATCCTGACCAGGATACTATGGCCAAACGGTCAGCAGCCGCGATGACGAATATGCCTAGTATTACTGCCGGTATCCAATCTGGTAATATCAAGGGTCTAGGTGCCACCTTTGGTAATACTCAGCTCAAGAGCAATAGTGAGACGGGACATACCTTGGCAACCATCATTTTGTTTCCGGAGGGGGCAGAAGTCCTTTATATTGACAAATGGCTGAAAAAAGTGGCAATCTTACGCTGCATCCGATGGCTGTGTCCCTTCGTGCCCTACCAGCAGCGCTAAAGAAGGAGAAAGGATATAAAGTTCCCTTGTATATTCCTAACACAGCAGAATTGCTAGGTATCGATCTCAATCTTGTTCCATTGTTTGAGAAACATGAATTCTTTCGCGAGTGCATGGGTAATTGCAAGTCCTGGGGGTACCGTGACGGCTGGGCAGGCTATTTATGAAAGACTGGAGAACTTTTTTTGATGGATCCAAGGTCTGGAAAGACTTACAGCACACATGAAGATGCATGTGCGATCGCAGGAATGGTTTTTCTTACATCAAAGAGCCTCGGCTTCTCAGTGAGTTTGCGCTGGCTAAAGAAAAAAATCTCCCTGAGCTATGGAGGACACGCAAAGTACATAAAGCCTACGTTAGCTTCGCTCCAGGTGGTAAGAAGTTTACTTCGTTGAAGACAGCCATGGCAGCCGCTTACCCATCAGAGGACCTAGAACAGGAAGAGGATGGAGATGTCAAGCCAGCTGCGAAGAATGGTCGCTTGTCCAAGAACAACCTTCCTACCCGTCGCCACCGCCGTAAGTGATTTCTAGAGTGATAAGGGGTATCAATGGGGTTTACATGAAAATTCTTTAGACAAATAGTTGACTATGACTTAAGCATTATGGGATGCTGATACTGCTTCTCTTCCTATTAACCATATTCATGTAACGATCATATACCGTCCTTCGGACATCTTTGAAGATGTGACCAGCATTTGGATTCAGCCTGTACCCATCCTTCTTCATCTTAGTCAATAAGACTTCATTTTGCCCGATGGCGTGATGGACTTTCATGTGGCACCTTTTGCATAAAGGGCAACACTTTCTATATTCCTTACGGCCTAACTTGAGCCCTTTAAATGCACCTTCAGAAGGATTGAAGTTCTTTCTTGACGCAATGATATGATGAGCATCGAGTCCAATGAGCTCTCGTAGAGGTAAGCTTGAGAAGACTAGGCCACAGAGATAACATCCACCAGTCAGGCGCTTTTCAGCCTGGAAGTACGCTCGATTCAAAACACTCCTCCGTCTATCGTAAGACAAGTCTTCCCATATCTCCGCATTAAATAAGAAGCAATCACGATGGTCCAAGAAAAATGTATATTTCAAAATCACATTGACTAGAAATCCGAAGGAATACGCCATAATATCTCCCTTGATCAGAGTGTCGAAGCAACGATACAACGCTCTTCCTTCAATTGAGGTTTGTACGTCGCAGAACATTCTCAATGGGAAGCTGTAAGATCCAAAACACCTCTCTGGAAGTGAATGATAGATGATTCCAGAGTGGTTATGGCATTGCCAGCATTCAAGGCGAGTTTTGCACATCTCAAAGAGCAAGACAAGCAGTGGGCGTTTGAAACTAGACCCGGAAACATTGAACCATTTCAGCCTATCTGCATCACACCTGGCAAAGTCGTCTGCCCAATGGTTACTTTCAAACCCAACAGCTCCAAATAGACGATCGTGTATTCGCCTCCCGCACTTCGCGCAGCATTCTTGTGAGGAGCGTAACGTATAGACCATCATCATTTTCAGGAAGAGAGCAAATTTGAATGAATCTTGCACACAATCACTTAAATCATCTCTGAATATTGATATGTCGATCCCAGCAGCTCCAAATACATCGACGACCATCGATAATGTAACCACACTCCAACCAATAACAGGGTTAGCAATCCAGCACGCAAGCGTAAATAGCAGTGCCTGAATACTTTTATTCTTCAATACGAAAGATAGAGGAACATGACTAGCACTATGAGATGGAACTTTCTCTGCTTCGGAAACGCAGTATACGTTATACACTTCAATGAACTGATCTGGTGTAAATGGCCATCGGAGAGCTGCTTGAATATCATCTGGACAGGCAATTCGATGGCGTTGCACCACCTGTGCTGGATGGTTGACTTCGCTGCACATCGTGTGTTGTGAGATTCAAGGTGATCCAAAGTACGATACTAGGTATGAGCAAGGTATAAACAATTTAAGTCCCACCACACCGTTAAATACTGTTTGATCATACAGAGAGTGAACACGGACGCATCAATAGTCTTGCTATTCTCCAATGGACCATAAATCAACACCATGCTGAGCTTCGCCATAGAGTTCTCCAAAAAACGCAAAGATGTCGACGACGCTTGTGCCGTGGAGACGGCGGCAAAGATGAGGGTCATCGAGGCTACCAAACGCTTCGATCCGCATCACGGAGAGGCGTGATGAAGTCGAGACTAATCTCCGTCAGGAGATGGAGACTCTCCGCGAGAAACTGGAGGCAAAGACTGCTCAGGCCGAATACTACAAGGCACTCTGGGACGCACACATTTATGCGACCACCAAGCGCGCCAACAAGAGTGGATGAATCAGTTGGTGATAGATGTTTCTAATGTTAGTTATGAATATTGTCATAAACTTGATACAGGTGTCCAGTATATGAAAGTCAGTACAACCAAAATTCGTGCATTGTCAGCATTCCCTCTGATTAGTGCCGGGTCCTGGAAGAATCCATTCCTTAGAAAAGGAATTACTTCATGATGAGAATTCTCACCATCCATCTTCCTTTTCCTGGTACCTTGGGCTACCTCCTCAGGCTCCTCGCTGAGCACATACGCTACCGAAGAAGTCAGATTTCCCTGAACGTCAATAGGATCACTGTATAAGAAGTTCCGCAGAGCAAATGTCGCGACATCGCTCGGTTGGTCCTTTTCAATATGAAATGTATCAATGAACAAAAAGTAAAACTCTGGATCATCTCCTGCTTCGAGCAGCGACGACAATTTAGTACGCCCATACCGATTCTCGAGGAGGGATCCTGCGACCCACTCCATATCGGCGCTGTGCTCATCGAATGTTTCCCAAAATGCGCCTTCTGGGATTTTCTGGCGATCAACTCGGATGCCAGCTATTGTTCCGATTTGTTTACCAGCTCTGAACACGCTGGCTTTGACGTTAGTCAAGGCGCCGTAACACTCATCTTCATCCGAATCAACCTCAAATGTCAATGAAACAGAGTCTCTGGAGATCGCCATGGCTGACGGAGGAGGAGGTTGTTGGAGGTAAAAGAAATGTGAGATCTTTTTGAAGGGGAAAATTTAAAGTTAAAGAATAAAGAAGTTGTCAAATAGAAAGCAAAAGAGAAAAGATAGAAATGAGACTTAGCTTAGACTTTCTAGATCTCATATTCACAGGGATATTCACAGCCATCAACTGTAGATATATCGGAATCCCTCACAAAGATACTACGTTCGCAGTAATTCCATCTCTTCCTTTCCCCACATCAATTCGCTTGAATGATCGAGTGCACAGCCCAGGCTATCATTCATCACATCTCAACCAAACAAAAGCCTACTAAACTACAGATAATCACACATCTTCTAAACAAAGAAGCCATACAAGCCAATGATGCTTACAAGGATGACTTCATCCAACACTTTGAGGCACCACAATTCTACATTCACATTGTTGTTTTGTCATGACATCGAAAGCTTGAATGTACATGATTATTGATCAAGCTCAGGTGGTACTTCCTTGGCATAATACATATGCATGAAGAATAAGAAGGTCAAAGCCCCACCAAACATACTCAAAATGATCTCTTTGAAGCTATTCATTGGCCACTGTTATTACAACTTTTCCCTTAGCATGACGGCTAGCTTGTAGCCGAAACGCATCCCTCACACCTTCAGTAGTGAAAGGAAATGGTCCCTGTTCATCAATAGAGGGAGCTAGTTTGTTCTCCGATGCAAGTTTCAAAGTCCTTGTGACAACCTCATGAGTCCCTGGTAAAGCCAATGCATATGTGTATTTGGGCAGCGAGAATCTGGACATGCCACATCGTGAGTACAACGCCCGCCAAAGAGATGGGAACAGAAATAGTTTCATTATCGCCCATGCAGAATGGATTTCAAAGGTTGGTTTGTCTGGGGTCAAGGTGAGGTACCGACCCTTTTTGCTTGCGGGCTTGACAATAGACTTGCGGCCGATGGATTTCTGACTGATAAGAGCTGGCCATACTCCCGAGGACAGATCCACTATCACGTCAAACGGGTTATCCATCCACTCCTGTACGCCAAAGGGATCCGTTTGTGTGTAATCAATGGCATGGTCGCAACCGAGTGGTTTATCCATTAATCTTTGAGGATCCCTACCAACGCCCGCCACGTACGATGCCCCCTGAAGTCGAACCAGCTGGCATAGGTGGCTACCAACGCCTCCTCCAGCTCCAAAGATCAGCACCCGATCACCTTCTTGGATCTTCTCCGCAAGCTTAACCGCGCATGTTCCAGAGGACACAAGCGCTGCAGCACCCTCGGCAGATATTCCCTCAGGTACGATATCACAAACGTCGGGGCTTACCAGAGCGTATTCTCCCAGCATTCCCATGGGTTTGTTGACGAATCGAGCTGCTATCCTGTCACCTACGCGGAACCTACACTTCTTCTTTTCATTCTTCTTCTTGTTTTCCTCTGGCACTGCAACAACGATACCGCATACATCTCCACCCGGTGTGTATGGAAAAGAGGGCGGACCTAATACGATGGAGATTCAATGGTTTAGGACTTTGTCGAATGAGAGTTCAAAAGATGAACGACTTCACATATATCTCACCCTGAAGCTCACGAGTCTTTCCGCTCATGACACGAACATCTCCCGGAGCAAGCGCCACGGCCAGAACTCGAACGAGCATAGCGTTGCGGAACCCGGCCGGGGGCTTGTCTCCGATGCGGGGCGTCGCGACTGCGTCATCTTGGACGGAGAGGATGGCGCCAACGTCGTCGCCGTAGTCGGTGGCTATTGCTGCCCGGATTTTGGGTGGGATATTGAATGCTTGCACCATTGCATTGGATTCTATTGCTATTGGGATTGGGAGATTGTGGGAACTTGGAACACAGTCGAATCTTTTATGAGACATCAAACAGCATCGAGCATCAACCTGTAGGTACATTTCTACATAAGCGTATCAACAATAATTTTGGATGAGAACTGCATGAAAGATCGAAGATATGTTTTGTTTCTACGTATTTAGGAATAGTACAATACCATTATGTCGTGGTAATGATTGGTTTGAGTATCTTTCATGCTACGTAGGAATAGTACATAAACAAATCAATGATACCACTTTTAGGCCGATGTTCTGTACAGATTGAACGGGGGCGGGTCCACGACAAGTACAATAGAGTTGGTCCACGACAACAACAACATGTCCACGACAGCGAGAACTTTCGCATCGGTGGCTATTTTGTTGAGGCCCTGGATAGGAAAATGATCGAGAGGCGCCAATGGTATGGCAGTTCTTCTTTTGGCTTTAGCTCGAGCGGATAATTGATGGTAGAGATGCCCAGCAATGATAATGGCAGAACAGTATTCGTGTTTCGTGTACACAAGCACAAGTACAGGTGCTGATGTGCCAACGAACGTCACTCATGTCCAAATTGATCCTTCGGTGGAAGTAATTGATGCTCAAGCATTTATAAATCGTAAAGAGTTGAAGGAAGTAAAACTCAACGAGGGTCTGAAGACCATAGAGATAGAAGCATTCAATGGCTGTCAGTCATTGGAAAGCGTCTTGGTTCCCTCAACAGTAACAGTCATTGGAGATGGCTCGTTTTACAATTGTATGAAACTGAAGACGGTTCAGCTCTGCGAGGGGCTCCAGTCAATAGGGAACTACGCATTTTGCGATTGCCAGTCTTTGAATCACATCAAAGTTCCATCTTCAGTCAATAGCATAGGCGAGAGAGCATTCTGTGATTGCCGTGAATTGAAGTCTTTGGAACTTTGTGAGGGACTAAAGGCAATAGAAGAGAAAGCCTTTTATGGATGCTTATCTTTGAAACAGTTCATTTGTCCCTCAACTGTGGAACGGATTGGTTGGGGTGCATTTTGGGATTGTATTCAGCTACAGGAGGTGGAGCTCGGTAAAGGGCTCAAAGTAATTGGACAAAGTGCATTTGTCTCGTGTCCATCTTTAATTCGCGCAAGCATTGCATGGGATCCTGCCTTAGAGGGCATTGGTGGAGCATTTTGCTGGTGCCCTCTATTGAGAAATATAGTCATCACTTCTAGTCGCCATGCTGGAGATAGCCATTTTTCTAGTGACTTTCTTGGCATTGACTGCTCTTTGTATAAGTTGAAGAGAAGGTTTGATGGACTGCCACTCCATAAGCTGTGCTACTATCATTACAATCATAGTAACAGATTCAAGGTTTCAGTGGTAAAGAATTGCACATCTGGGAATGATCAAAAAGATTGCCTTGGGATGACACCTCTTCATGTCTTGGCTTGCTCTGTGACTCATGATATTAAGCTCTACGAGGTTCTGGTAAAGAAATTTCCCACTGACATGGTAGCAAAAGACAAATGGGGTAACGTCCCACTCTATTATGCCCTTGCTAGTAAGGCGCCTCTTGAAATATTGCAACTCTTGTTTGACACCCACAACAAAATATCTGGTGAGCTGCCATTTGATTTTGGTGAGGTGGTGAAGACTTTTGTGGAGAACCGTGGCATGTCTCCTGAAATTGTGGAAATCATGATCCGGGCTCAAAAGGCATCGTTACCAAAACTTAGAGTTGATTGGTCAAGTATTGTGGATTACTCGGCCAATTCCTGGATATCTATTAAGATGTTCCGTCTTCTCGCAAATGTGTACATATCTGAGCGTTTGGAGGCCCCAAGTATGCAAGAGCACTTGAAGGAAATGGAGCTAAGAATAAGTGATATACCTGACCGAGCTGGTATGAGGAAAAGAAGAGAATGTTTTAGAGAGATACGAGACCGTGTGGAATACTATCAGACGAGAGAGATCACGACAATACTCGAGCTTTGTCTTTGGGCATACAAGATGTATGAGGCAAATGGTCAAAACAGGCAATCGTGCCGCATCAATTGTGGTGCTGAAGTCATCATCAAGGGTGTTCTGCAGTTCATTTAAGTCAAACAAAGTTGCACACAGTGATCCACGCATCAAGGTAATAACACTTACACTGAAAGTTGGTGTCGGTGACTACTTTCTGGCTGTATCATTTGCAACTCTACATGACTCTTCTCAAGGAAGCCAGACCTGCAGGCAGATTAGTAGAGTTAGAGGGCGCATTAGCAGAATTTGGAATTTGTCGCAGCAGAACAGCAAAAATGCATAATGCTGCAGCAACATCATAACATGCGAATCAAATGCTCAAAGAAGAGTTGTACATAGGTATAAACCTGTCTACTTTTTACGTTACTACTACTACGGAGTGGCCAACTTGGGCGGGCTGTGTCAGGCCAAGTTTGAGCTGTATTACTTGCTTTGATCTCTAAAATTATTTCCCATGCTATGCATTTACTGCTAAAGCCATATGAGCAAACTCATCATCTACCATTCCCTCTCACTAAGAATGAGTGGCAGCTCCACAGGAGGCGCCATTGCAAATTTCTTTCGCCTCTCCATGACATATCCCTCTCTTACGTTCACCTTGAAGTCCCGTACTAAGCATGCAAATACAATCGTGCTTTCTTGGAGTGCTAACCTGTGACCCACGCAATTCCGTGCTCCATCGCTAAAAGTGAATAGATTTTGAGGATTGGCCGGTGGGAGGTAGGTTGAGTCATTTGGTATTGATTGAGGTTCGGACTTGTAGTCTCTAGCCACCCACTTGCCTGAGCTCGTATCTCTTCGGACCCATCGTTCCGGTAAGAACTCCGTGGGCCTTGCAAAGTTCCGTTCGTCAGTGTGCACTTGCGTTACCGGGACGTACACCCTCGTGCCTTGTGGGATGGTGCATCCATCCAGTTTGAGGTCCTTGGTAAGATTACGGCTATTGGTGTATACTGGAGGAAACAGCCTCAATGTTTCAAGGATGACTGCTCGGCAGTAGGCGAGTCTTGATTCCCATTGGGAGGCATCTTCATGAAGAGTACCTCCGCCTATTTGACGTTGGGTACTTGATTCATGTGCCTCCCGGGCGCATTCTTCTTGGATATCAGGATTTTGTGCCATCGACCACATGGCCATGGACAGTGAGAGCGATGAGGTATCATACCCTGCAAAGAACAAGGTGAGGAGCATCTTGATGAGCTGATCAATCACCTCATCCTCATTCTCTGGGCTGGAATCTGTTTTTGACTTGAGCAGAGCAGTTAAGAGGTCATTACTCTCGTGATTGTGAACACTTGAGCCAGGATCTTGTGGGTTGCTCTTCCTTCGCCTAGATTCATTGATCTCCGCCATCCTTTTCTTGCAAATCTGCCTCAAAGTCCCATAAACATTATCGTGGTGGCGCTGCCATTCTGTGTTCCTCTTGGTGGGCATCCAGTAGAACTGAAGTGCTGGATTAAACAAGTTCCAACCCTGACAGCGGCCGTTGCTATCCTCCACCATGGAGTTCAGCGATTGAGCGATAAGAGATTGAGACAAGGTTTCCGTACATCCAAAATTGTAATCGAATGCCACCCTGCCAAAGATGTCAAGGGTAACCCACTTGAAGATATCAGCGGCCTCGAGCGTGACCTGACCTTGACCATTCTTGGCGCACTCGCGCCGGATGGAGGATGAGAAGCCATTGGCGACTTGCCATACCTTGTTGGCCATGTTCTCTACGGCATGAGTGGTGAAGGCCACCTTGACGAGATTACGGTGATTTCGCCACTTCTCGCGGTCAGCTTCATTGCCATCCATCATGACTAGAGAATCTAGATAGAGAGAAAAGAGAAGTGCACAAGATGTGTCTAAAGTTAGAAGACAGCCTCTTGAGAAGTTCAAAACATCAAGCTGTTCAGGAAACCAACTCACCCTGACCCAAACACTTCTTGAAATGCCTAGTAATGATCTTACTCCCATTCCTCTCCATACTATTCCTGAAGACCATCCGCGCATGCTCGGCCTTGAGCACGGCCACACACGGAACATTGAGGAACCTCAACGTAGAGAGGCCATCGGCATCGGCATGGTCGCGAAAGACGGCATTGAATCGAGAACTATCGGGCGCGCCAAAGACGTCGGGCATGTGGCCAAAGATTGGGTGGGCGGGAACGTGGCAGGGTGGGAGGTTAGTTGATAATGCGAAGATATGCTTGGGCCCCTTTCGCGAGCGCCTTCTTCGTAGAGATAGGCCTATTGCTATTGCTACCGCGATTAGTGGCAGAGACATCATGAGAGGAAGCGCCATAGACGATGGCGGAGGAGCCAGCAAAGGAGCAGAGAAAACAGCGTTCGTCGAGGCGGTGGCTCCTTCACTTTGGCTGCTCTTGGCGAAGAAGAGGAGAGGTCTCCCGTTCATAATCTTGATCGACGGGTCCATTATCATCTCGTGTTGTGGAGTCCTTCTGATACAGGTTGATACATCCGATTGGCACGTCTGCATATCGTCATCCATGACTTTGCTTTGATTGTCCATGATAATGATTGTTTGAGAGTTGTTGAGAATTGAAAAATTATGGGCACAGAAGGAGAACATGAATCATAGATATGGAAACTGAAGCAGATCAGAATCGATGAGGCCACTAATGATGTTCGATGTGCGTGATATTATGGTTGCCATTATTTGTTGGCAACAACTCGACTCGCTCTGCACTGAACACGTCTCTCTCTGATCGTGGAGGTGGAGATTTGAGATATCGTATCGCGATAAAATAAATAAAATGAAGAGCGAGAGACATCCACAAAGGGCCTCTCTCTATCTATCTCTCTCTCTCTACATAGAGGTTTTATTCGAACAATCGAGAGCAATCGACGCAGACGTACATAAGACGGGGTCCCTAAGTAGGGCGAATTTACGTGGCTGGGTCTGTTTCCTCCGGAGTCATGGTTGCGTAGCTTTTCACTTGCTTTC
>JALLOX010000220.1:0-13597 GCA_036939695.1 Thalassiosira ordinaria | reverse complement strand
GTATGAAGAAGAGATATGACTACTGAGTTGTTTTCGTTTTACAATGGCATAATGAGCTGCATTGGAGTCGAGAGATCGATTGTTGTCTGATGATAGAAGTAGAAGGTAGAAGCGATTGAGGATGGATGGGGGTGAATTCAGGTGAATTGTGAAATTAAGAAGTGGTGGTTGGGTGTTGGGTGTTGGGTGACGTCCGGCAGAGATCGGTGGTACTTCCTGAAGTATTGAGCCCGCAATTTAGCGAAATCAGCGATAATACATAGAGCTTTCTCAGCTTTTCATGCCAAACGTGGAAGAACGACACTAATCACTACAGCCCTTTCCGCCCCTTTTCTTTATTCCAAACCTGAACTGATTTCGGCCCACAATTTTGATTTGCATCCGACACCAGCCATGACCCACAAAAACGTGTTCATACGATAATGATGTTGCTTCGTCGTGTTGTGGTTCTTCCACTTCCAGCACAAGCACAAGACTCCTTTCCTTTTTTTAATAGACGCAATGCCTGTTTTGTTGAGAGGACCCACCTTGGGTTGGTTCGTCTGGGGACTGTTGATGGCGAAGTTAAAATGAGGCAAATCCAAGATAAAGTTGTTGTGTTTTCTCGCGGATGATGCTGTTGTTTTTAGAGTTTTGTCGGGAGACCAATAAGAATTGGTCAGCGATTCTAGATTCTGGAGGGAAGCCATGGCGATTCCGCCACCAATACGCAATGATCAGATACGATGAATGCGGGAGTCCTCTCCTCTCCCGCCCCAGATTCAATATTGCAGGATGCTCGCCTGTTAAATAGCGACATTGGACGACATTCGGTCAAATGCAATTTTAGTACCCGTCTCGCAGGACGGTTCTATCAAAATGGTTCCCTCGAACGTCACACCTTTCGAAAGAGCCGTCTCGTGGAAATGCAGGCGAAGAAACGGCGTCTCGAGAAAGAGCTCCAATTGGAAGAGCAGCGGGTGAAGTTGCTCGAGGAAAGGTTGAATGAGACGGAGAAGGCACGGGAGGATGCACACGGGTTAATTATCAAGATGGAACGTGGATTGATACAATTTCAGACTCGTGTGCGAGGGAGGCAGGCACTGAAACTGTTCCGGAGGCTGCGGCACGAATCTCATATGAGGCACTTGATTGCACGCTTCTTTCAGAGTCGTTATCGTGGGTGGCAGGGTCGGTTATGTGCCAAGTCTCAAAGGGAGTACTTGAAACAGAAGAGAAGACGTGATTCTGCCACCACGATCCAAGCAAATATTCGACAACAGATACAACGGAAGCAGTACCTTAATTTGTTAGCAGAGCGGGAAAGATTAAGCAATCAATCTGCGGCTGCCATTCAGGCAATGCTAAGGGGTAACTTGGCACGTCAAATGTACCTGGCAGAAATACGTCGTCGGCATGATGCGGCCAGTAATGCCCAAAGAGTGTGGAGGGGCATCGAGGGTAGGAGGATGGCAGAGGCGCTACGGCAAGAAATACTTCGAAGACGCGTTGAGGCCGAAAAGCCCAAACGAGTACCTTTGCATCTACGAAGATATAGCACCTACGGTTCTGGTAATAATGGCCAGCGGAAAGCTGGTACCAATGGGCCGAAGAAGCGTGATATCAGGATGAGAAGACGAAGCAGCGATGCCATGATTATCATGAAAGATGGACACTTGACAAAAGATGGACGGCTATCGTCGTTGGCGAACTTTAAGTCTACAGCATCTGCTGATGAACCTGATGAAAATGACAGCATTGCCACGACGATAACTTCCCTCACCAATCATACCAATGCTACTGGAAACTCCTCAAGGAGAAGAGCGCCAGGGTCGATCCACCGTGCAAATCCACCTCCTTCATGGTCAACGCAACAAAGAGACCGCCGGCGTGCTACTACGTTACAACCATGCAACAAGATCAATACTAGGAGGGCATCACTTGAGAGACGGAAAACCATCAGTGGCCTCTCCTCTGCACACTCTCATGCTAAGAAACTTTCACGTGGACGTATGCAACACTCATTACAAAGTTGTGTTGACTCCGAGTCAGATCAATCCACCACTTCTCGAGAGAGACCAAAGAGTTCTGGAGAGAGATTTGATGAGGAGGACCCTGACAATGGCACTGTGGCTAAGCAATCTAAGAATGCACCACGAGGGAGAGTTAGTACTCCCATAATAGTATCAGAAGAGGCATCTCTCATTGTGCAAGAAGTGCTTGGTAAAAGTGTCATGTGTCATAGTATTGTACATTCAGAGTTTGAAGATGAACTTAGTGAGCACGAGGATGACTTGCAATGATTTTTTGATGATGCAATAAAATATAATCCAACAATCATGGCTAGTAACCACGTCAATACTTATTGCTGAAGAACTGCAAGTTGTTGGAGAAATGAGAGGGGTCGATTGGAGACATATAAAAGATGAAAGACTGTCTTTTGTCGGTTCCCAAACACTGCCATCCACGTACAGTTTCTGATATCTCAGTTCTAGATAGTATTACCTGATCTCTAGAAAATGTTCATGTTTCCTTTGTGTGGACAGTTATGAGTACTTTCACCAAAAATCAGTTGTTTGTGGGCAGTTGTGAGGCATCACTATTGATTCCCATGTGGACTCGCGTAGGCTTCTTGGGTGAGACTTCGAGCTACACTCCAGACCAGCCTCACCCAATCCCAAGCAAAGCTTATTTGGTACCTGAACCAACCAAGTTGATTGCCGCCACTTTCTACTTTGCGCTTATTTTGATCATGCCTATCGTTGGTTTAGTCGTTGAAGCAACCGTCAGTGAAGGACGATTGGATGAATTCCTGACACTGATTGAGGCTGATGCAGTCGCCTCACGAAAGGAGCCAGGCTGTCTGAGATTTGGTGCGTCTCAGATACTATCATTTTTATCGTTTGATACTCTGTTTACTAAAGAGACAATGACCTATTCTCTTTGCATGCAGATGTAGTACAAGCTCAGGATGATCCCAACAAATTCTTCTTTTACGAGTTGTATACTGATGAGGATGCTGTTGCCTATCATAACGAACAGCAATACTTGAAAGACGTTGTTGCTTTTGTTACTGGTGGTGGAGCTAAAATTGTGATAAAGAAGGCAACGGGGAAATTCATGACCGAGTGAGCTTCTGACTGCTGTCTGCTTCTCCAACATATAGGGCGTTCACATCCCAATAAACCACCCACAACTACCACCTCTAAGCAAAGCATAAATCAAAGAAACTGAATTTGTCTATATGTTTTTGAGTAAAAAGAAACCAAATGCGAATTGTATCCCCCCTTAGATGCATCAACCATACTCCCCCTTTCACAACCTTCAAAATGGTTCAAATTAATGTATTGTGTCCTACTGCAGATGCATCAGCTCTCTAGAAGTATCTACTAGCGCCGTGCCCATATCAAACTGATCATCCCTGCTTTCCAATTTCCTCATTGAATTGCCAGTCAGGAGGAACTGCCATCGACCAATTGAACTTGTCTCTCATTGTCTTTGAAAAAATCTTTTCGATGGGTACCTCATTTCGCTTACAGAAGGCGACAGAAATTCGGGGATCCATGTAGTTTAGCTGTTGAAGTCCGTAAATGAGCAATTTTGTATGGTAACAAAGCAAAATGAGTAAGATGAACAGATGCATAAATTGCCGACACAAAAAAAGAGAGTCGGGTACACCTGCAAAATACACAAGTGGATTACCACCATCAACCTACGCACCTTTGAAGTACCAAGAGAAACCTCCTTATTATCATCCTTGTGTTTGATATTCATTTCCATCTTCTTGATCTTCTCACCCCACATCTCGATACGCTTGATGACCTGATCCTTCGAGGGAGGCTTCGCCCACAAATGCGCCTCATTGAACTTGGCCTCTGACACCTCCTTCTTCAACACCTTCGCCTTCTCGTCTGCCTCTGTGGCCGCAATCTTTTCCTCCTTCGTCTTTGCCTTCTCTTTCATACTTTTGGCCTTCTCCACCGCATTTGTCATCTTCTCGACCATCTTGGCCGGATCCTTCTTCAATGGCACCTCATCCTCATCTCCCTTGGCAACCAACTTTAGTATCTTTTTGAGCGCCTTCTTCTGCAGTTTCAATGTCTCAAGCTTTGTGCCGAGGCTGTCCAATGTTGCCTCCTGTGCCTTGCTCACGGAACGCTGGTGGTTACACAAAATGGCCACCTCGCGATTGGCATTGTTGTATTCCACCACCTTTTCAGCCGCCGTAAGTCCTCGCCATCCGGCCGTCTTTTCCGTCTTCATCAATTCATCCTGCAATGTCTTGGAGGCATTGTACGTACGAAATACCTTGGCCGTGAGTCCCTCCATGATGCCTTTCAAATGTGAATTGAGAATTGTCGGCGTCAGATCGCTGAATACGTCATCCCCCTTCTTCTTCTTCTGACAAAACTTTTTGAAGTTCTCGTACACCTGCTCTCCCATACCATGATTCTCCGTGTACAGCGCCGATCCAAAGTCAATCGTCTGCTTGAAAAGCATGGAATCCTTACCCAAAAACTCAAGCTCAATCTCCTTATTATCCTCACCCTCATTATTGGGATCAAATTTCAAGTGTTCCACACGCAGAGAGCAACACCCCACCGTATCCGCCTCCTCATCCGTATCCTTCTCCCCACCCACACGAAGCGCCAATCTATCAATCACCCACATCGCCGTAGCCAACTGCCTTGCCTCCAAACTCTTACTCTTCAAATTCTTTTTATAATCCGCCCGAATCTTATCAATATTCCCACAAAGCTTGGCCGCCTTGTTGTACTTGCTCCTGTCGCTCTTCCCCTTGAAGCTACTCTGCGCTGCCAGCTGCATGTACTTGTTCTGATTGTTGATATTTTCTGTCCATTGACATAGCCACTGGACGGTGGGGTCGTGACGTGCCTCGCCCCAGGCGTGGCCGGGCACGCTGCATTTAGGGATGGGGGCGCATTCGGAGACGTTGATCATGACCTGTTCGGGGGCTACGCGTTGTTTGAGCTTGCCCATTTTGGGGTGTTCTCCTCGGCCTCGGAAGGCGCCGGGGGGTTCCACTGTTATTTATGATGAGGCATCCGTTTGGGAGGCATTTTGTTCATTGAGATGAATTGATTCCCGAAAAAAATGACATACACGCACAAAGATAATATGACACAACACAAAGTATATAACAATCAACAAAAGTACTCACTATTATAATTCCCCACCTTCTCCAAATGACCATCCACCAAACTATACCCAAACTTAAACATGGTCGTATTCTTCACATCCTTATTCACCTTCCGTTCCGCATCCGTAATAGCCTTTCGAACCAATTTTTGCTCCTCCAAATGTTTACGAATCGGTTCAAAGTCGCACTTATCGAATTTTTGAATCACGTGCTTCTTGCCCAGGATGGCACGAAAGTCGGCCATGAAATTTTTGATGAAGATGGGTGCCGTTTTGGGATTGCCGAGGTGCATTCCTTCGGGATCCATGGCGGCGAAGAAGGTGGCGCTGTGTAGTTTTTTATGTTGTTGTCGGATGATTTTTTGTGTGCGTAGGAATGAGGATATTGTATGAATATTGGGCCATTGAATAGAAATGTCATTGGTGGGAAAAAATAACCGTGAGTATGGCACATTGACAATAGGGCATACAAACAATCAAAATGCTAACAAAAATAATCACACAAGCAACAAAAAACTCACGCCTCCTCCTCCACCGGATTCAAATCCACCTCCACACCATCATACAACATTTTAACGCCATGAGGCTCATACGGTTCCGGAAATGACACCCCCGCATGCTCCATCTTGACCCACTGACATCCCTTTGGGGGATCCTCGGCATTCCACCACAGGTAGGCTTGCATGGCGTGAGAGATTCGTTCGGCCTTGTCAAATTGTTTGAGGCCCTTTTCTTTCTTGACCGAGGTGGAAGTTGAGGAGGAGGTTGATTTTCGTTTGGCGGCGGGTTTCTTCGCGGAGGCTGTTGATGGTGATTTCTTTTTGCCATTTTTTTCCTTCTTGACAGAGGCTGCCTTTGGCTTTTTAGCAGACGCCTTGTTACCATTCCCTGAAGAGGATTTCTTGCCCGATGAGCCTCCATTGCTACTCTCCCTCTTTATCTTCTTCTTCTTTTTGGCTGGGGGCGGCGACGCCTCAAAGTCGGAGTCGCCGTCGCCGTCATGGTCGCTGTCTTCCTTGTAGTTGGGACGCTTCTTTCGTGCCCGGGCGGCAGACGCGGATGCCGCCGACTTATTGGAGAGTGAGCCGATGGGGATGTCGTCCTCGGAGGATGAGTCCGCCATGGTTTGATCGGTGATATTGTTTTCAATTCTCTCGATGCTACCTATCTACTATGGCAGTTAGTTGGCAGCGTTATGGCAGTTGCCAATGCCGATGTTCGAGACTTCGCTTCTCGCTTCGGACCCCGCCCGCGGACAGGCGGACGCACCCGGTATCACCCCTTTTCAAGACCCTTATCGACTTATGGTCCGAAAAGGGGCCCTTGAACTTCCCATTGTTTAGCAAACAGTTACAACTTTTAGTTAGTTTTTGTGTTTAGGATTATGAAAGGGGTGGGCCTTGGTGAAAACCTCATCACCAGTCGGTATGGAGACCACTATACACTTCACCAGACTTTAACTATCACTTGCTTTCCTTCCTGAGAAAGACTTTAGGTTTTGACCAAGTCCGGGCAGGGCGTGGACGGATGCGCCAAGAGTGGCACGCATGACTTCTTTTTAGGTCAGAAAATTGTCGGGGTGCTCAGACATGATCAGGTGGTGGACAGAGTACNCATTTTTTCAACCAGGAGGGCGCCAGCGGCCGACGTATGATGCACGGCATGTGGCCCGCGGCCGGATTATGGCAGTTAGTTGGCAGTTGCCGATGCCGATGTTCGATGTGGAAGACGGGCCGACACTTCGCTTCAGACCCCGCCCGCGGACACCAGACAGGCGGACGCACTCGCCGGGTATCACCCCTTTTCTGGACCCTTATCGACTTATGGTCCGAAAAGGGGTACTTGGACTTCCCATTGTTTATCAAGCAGTTATGGCACAGTACTTTTAGTTAGTTTTTGTGTTTTGGCTTATGAAAGGGGTGGGCCTTGGTGAGCCTCATCACCAGTTGGTATGGAGGCCAATACACTCGAAGCTCGTGTTGCAATTCACCAGACCTTAACTATCACTTGCTTTCCTTCCGGAGAATCACTATAGGTTTTGGCCAAGTCCGTGCAGGGTGTGGACGGATGCGCCCAGACTGGCACGCATGACTTCTTTTTTGGTCAGAATATTGTTGGGGTGGTCAGGGGACAGAGTACTACCGTGGTTGGATATTTTTTTAATCTTGAGCACCCTACACCCCGCCCTAGGCCTAGGATGGATTGCTGTCAGGCAAAAGGTAGGTGGGCATCTTGCCAAACCTCGTATCCGCCCATAGGAAAATTGCCGTTTCTCTATCCTGTGGATTAAGGTGTTTGTCCGGCTCCAGCTGGATGTGGGATGAACTGAACCCAGCAGTCCACTCTGCTGTTCTCAGCCATCCAAAGTTGGAGGTGTACCTAGATGATGAGGATGGTCATTTCACACTAGACTCGGAGAAAAATGTAGTGTTCTCCAGCAAAGGCTCCCAACTGATATCCAACCTTGCCAGTGAGGAAGAGAGATGTATGCAGAATGCCGACTTAATACAGAAAACAATTTGGTGTTACCCCCTTTTGGTACCCAGGAGAGCTGTAAAGTAGATCAAGCTTGTTATGGGTATCCTCTTACAGGTTTTCTTCGGCCTTTGGGTCTGTAAATGGGGTCCCGCCCCTTCACCATCTGTAATTGAGTGTCCGGCAGACAAGCCAGGAATATGAAAAGAATTATTTCAATGTTGTCATTTTTCAAGGCCAAGCACAATACCCTAGGATGGATTTCATCAACTGGCTATTATGAGGGGGTGTCGATCATTTGATATGCACTATCCAAGCTTCGACAGGTTGAGCTGTGGTTTTCAGAAAAGTTTTCACTAAAATACAGTAAAATAAAATAAAAACATTTTGTAAACCTGTGAAGCAGAGCTAGGTGGAAAAGTGGGACAAAATGTCGAGTGAGGTCATGGCAAAAAGAGGGAACAATATCTGGGGTGAAAATTCGGGAACAACATTGGGGTAAAATCAAAAAGATGTCTCAAGAGGAGAACAAAAATGAAAAGAGAACAAAATCAAGGAAAGTCAGCGAGGCGAAAGAATAGATACAGAAAGATACGATACAGAACTGGAACAGAACACCTCGCTCCTCAGGGTTCACGAAGGGGAAGACGGCAAAGAGGAGACACGAGCACAAGGTCATCCTCTCGAAGCTTGAGCTGCAGCGTACAATGATACTAATTATTGATTGGTTGATTCTGCAAAAAGATAGGGTGAGAGTCATCAAGCCCATCATTTTTGCGTAGATATGTCTAGCATTGACTTTAGTAGGTAGATGTGTGTCCCCTATCTTCCACGGGCATCCTCCTTTTTACTGCTTGCCATCGTCTGTTTACAGCATGTGTTTGCACAGCCTAGCGTGACTGTGCCTGTGCAAAGTATTATCAAGTGCATTTGGCACCTATGATTAACTTGACATGGAATTTGCACCAGACCCTACACTATCAAGTGCCTAATGAAAAAGATGTGTGGAGATGTACCTACATATTGATGAGTTAATAGAGAGCAAATAGAAAGGGTGTGCTTGACGCCAATATCATGTGATTCAGGTTACTGTACTTTAGTTTCACATAGTAGTAAGCCTTTACAGCTAAACAAACGGGATACTATGGGGTAAGAAGAGCCAACCACTGCTTCAAAAGTGTTCCAAAACATTTCCAACAGGTATTGGAATGTTTTGGTACACATCCGATAGAATTCACCAACTCCTTTTGCATCACATCAAGATAACTGGAGCTAAGATGCCAATTTCTCATTCTCTCGACAAAGCACACGTGGCTTGACCTGACCACATTGGCTGGGTAAATGGAGTGTCATGGGGTAAGAAGAGCAAATAACTGCTTCAAAAGTGTTCCAAAACATTACCGACATGTATTGGAATGATTTGGAACACTTCTGATAGAATTCACCAACTCCTTTTGCATCACATCAAGATAACTGGAGCTAAGATGTCAATTTCTCATTCTCAACAAAAGCACACATGGCTTGACCTGACCACCTGGCTGGATGAATGGGAGATGCCATGGGGTACGGAGAGCCAGCCATCGCATCAGAAGTGTTCAAGCCCAACCCAACTCCTTTTGCGTCACCTCCATTCCAAACATGGCTTGACCACCTTGGCCTTGGCTGGTTAAATAGGATGTCATTGGGTAATGAGAGCCAGCCATTGCCTTATATTGTTATTGTTTGATGTTTCAAATTTGCATAGTTTGAGGCAAGCTTGTACCATTCGGTGTAAATTTGCATGGCGTGATCAATCATGACCATGACTGATGTGACTATCATGTGAAATCATGCGACAGAAACCAAAACCATCACAATATTCCATCAAAGAGATTTTTCGATCGCTCATATGTGATCTCATGTGATCAAATTATCATGTGATACCTGCCTCTATCTCTAGGCATCTTCATCCCTTTCCGGGAATTGGTCTGATCTTAATTTACCTGGTTACCATATTGAGTGATGCACCCAGAACTGCTATTCTTCTGCAAGCTGGTGATTGCATAGTAGATGAATCAGAGGATACTTTCATAGAATTCCTACCATCCTTGTAAAGAAACTTGATGGTTCTGGCTTTGAGATTGGCACTCCTGGGATGGCTAAATCAGTTACTGTCTTCCAATTGGATGAGAGGGGCATTCTTCAGGCTAGTGCCGGTGGAAATGTCGCTGCAAGCGTACCCTCACTGAAGATGAGGTTTGTGAAGGCTTTTCTCACAATAGTCCACATAAATATGAGCGATTGACAAGTAGACTGACTGTGTGATGAAGTCTTTTATCTAGGTAGGGGCAAACAAATTATCTATGTTCTCCTTCTAAGTCTCTTCTTAGCTTGCTCTGAAAGCACATGTTTTGCTGAGGCCTCCGCATTGTTCTGCTCCTCTTTTAGGCCCTTGGACCCATGTAGGCCCCATTAAGTGAGTGTAGCAATGCGCCCTTTAACTCCAAGGGCCTATCCTCTTTAAAGCATATGCACCAATGTAAGTCATCTAAAAATGTCGAACCTAAATAATCTATCTTGTAGTTTCCTCTAGTTTGGCAGTCCTGCAATTTGGTTCATTTTAGGTACAAACACATCTCATGACTTTTTCCGCCTCTTTAATTCTTGGAGTCAAGCTCATCCAGTGGCTGCAGCTCAAAGGCGAAATTTTTCCGAGTGCTTCTAAGATGGTTGTCTTGGAAATCATCCTTCGGAGATGCCAATGCATTACGATCCTTATCATCATCCATCCTGTTCGAAGTATCGTGATTTTTGGATTGCAATGCCTCACAGTCCACTCCAGGTGCATCTTCTACTTTATCAGCACCATCAACATCATTTGCACCGCCCACTCCCATGCTATTGTTGGCATTTTGTGGTTTTGAATCGAGAAAGTTTCGATCCGAACCCTTTTGTATTGAGGCTGGTATCATGAGCATTGACTGTGTCCCAATTGAACTGCTCCACCCCTTGTTGATATTCCGTTGATTTAAGAATTGCAGAATTGATGCAATAGCTGCACAAGCTACGAAGAAAATGCAAGGGAAGAACACTGCATGTGAAACGCCAGGTATTCAGCATCAGCAACTAGAATTACGCTTCGAAAGTGGTGATAGAAGGGTACGACTTACGGTTCTTGGGAGTTATGTGAGCGTAATCGTCAACCTCATAGTCTGACTCAGAAAATTCGACTTGACAGTTGGGTTGACGATTGTATTGTTCATCATACTCATCCTGCATAGACTGGACTGTCACTTTGTGATATTTCTCAGCCATATAAATATGATAGGAAAGTCCGGCAGCGAGGTCGGACGACAAAGGGAATGCAACTTGCTGGTCAATGATCAGACTATCAGTGAAGACAATCCCACGATTGCAGAAACTATTCATGAGCTTTTGAGTTGTGCAGCAGAGAAGAAAATCGAGGTGAGCACTGATCCGCGTGGACAAGGTATCTATATCATTTCATAACGTACTTCGATGTTGAAGGTACCGTCGCTCTTTCCCACAGCAAGAAAGTCGCAATTTTTTGCATCATATTCATCAAGGAGTCCATAATAGCTGCGTCATGAAATCAAACAAAGGGTTAGTTGGGTAATTGAGCATAGAATGAAAGTAAAAAGCAAGAGATGTACCTCGTCCCATGTGGTGAATAGATAAACTTCGCACGCGGATGTGCAATCTCAAGCTCGGTTTTGAGAGCAGGAAGTGCACAAATAGTCTTTCCATGTGCGACAGCTTCATCTAGGGCGCCAATGTAATCAGGCATGCTTCGAGTTAGGAAAGCAGCCAAATTTGCCTGTCATGAAATGAGGCAATTGGTCCAGAAATTCTGTGGGCATTCCATCCGCAATGGGCCATCCTGTCAGTCTCACATCATACCACTCACCACATACGCAGCTACCTGGATTGAAATAAAGTGATTGAGGCGTAAGAGATTGAATTCTTTTCGGTAATCCTGGCAGTCACAGATGAATCTACGCACCACTATTAGGATAAAAAATCCGAACCTTAGTTATGCATAGAAAATAACAGGATTGGATCAGTTTCATAAGAATACATTTAACAACAATGTCAGACACGATTTTTCTTACCCAAACATTAAGACCTGCACAAAGAACACGTTACAAAAGCCTTAGGCAAACAGCAAAACTAATTTGCGCCCATACTCTTCCAAGAGAGCTCACCTTGTAAGAGAGACTAGCAGAAGTTTCTCGTTCAATACCAGCAGAGCAAAAGAAAATCCCCTGCAGGTAGCCACAATCAAATATGTTGTCCCCAGTACGATATAAAGTAAGCGAGGATGGGAAATAAAAAGCGGTGGAATACATTCGATCCCTTACCTTTTCCAGAAAGGCGTCCACCCACAGTTGTGCAAGTATACCCTTATTTTGCTTAAGATTTGGTTCTTGAGCTGATCGAACTAAAGACGTCCTGTTTCCGCTCTGCCGATTAGTGTATTGTTTTGCCAGACGTGATCTATCACTGAACCACACGCTAAAAAATGCCGCAACTATGATAATGCAGAGAATCAAAGCCCAAGCCCCCTGCAGATGCGATAACAAGCCATTTTTAAGAGCGGCGTTGGTTGAATAAGCATGGTTAGTCAATAAACTCACATACCATCGTAAATGGCTCAAGCACTTTCGAGATTTGAGCCCCAAGAGAATCATCCCTTGCAGGCTTTGGTATGACTAAAACTATCCTACTTTGGTCTGGTAAACGTGTGTGCACAAAATGGGCATCAGGCACAGGGCACAACCTAAAATGACTGTATATGAAAAGCAGGCAAATAACTCACACAGCGGAACTGCACAATGCGCCATTTGAAGTGTCTCTCCAGTGACCCAAAAAGGCCCAACTCCCAGATCGATAAGGCCATCCTCTATGTCTTGAACCACGGCGGTGTATGCACTCGTCGGATGTACAATGTGGGATGCCTTTGAACCGTGCGTGTATGTAATATTGAAGTCTCCGTTAGATAATCTTTGTAGCTCATTCAAATAATTTATCAGCACGCCTTCGAATGGTATGCTGCACAGACGACAGGCAAAATAATGAGATGAGATATATTAAGCAAATGAAATTGCAGGTCTAGGCCCGTACCTATCGTTGTAATACTCATCACCGGCTACTGTGAGTATGGTTCCGTTCGAATCCCTTTTATAGTGGTATGGAGGAAAGTAAGAAGTTGGAACTGTCGCCTCAATCATTCTTCCTCCCAATGTACTCTTCTGTGGAGCCGCTGTCCAATCATAATAGGACGGATCACATGTTGTGTACGAATAGAACTTTATGCAGATTATCAGAGGGTAAAAGTATTAGCATAAGGAATTCAAATCAAATAGTGAATGATCCTGGTATAACATAATATGTTGAACTCACCACATCTATCCCCTCACTTTGCGGGAAATGAGTACTCTGATACAATCGCTCGGTCGAATTTCGCCTACACTCCTTCCCATCAACATGACAGAACGGAATCAAGCACAAGTCTTCGTCGATCACCCCCCTCGCTACGCAGTCGGGATCGTTAATGATGTCGTGCGGCAGGCAGATGCTCGACCCGAAGGAGTGCGGCACGCACGGTCCCTCCACAGTGAGGAGTACGCCGTTGCTTTGCCTGCTGTCAGACGACGTGATGGTGCAGGCCCGTTCGTCGAGGGAGGCCAGGAGATCCGTCCTTGCCGGCGTTGCCGGAGTTCGCGAGCTGATCCTCGCCCATCGACATGGTTCATACTCTGCTCGACAATGGAAGGATATCAAAAAGTGCGTCAGCAAAGAGGGAGTTCAGCAGGCATTCCTCCGAAAGATCAAAGATCACCGAACACTCGGACCAATGGGTAGACTTTGACGCATCACCTAGAACTTGACCGATATGAGCTGTCGAGCCTTTGGCGGTTCCCTGCGGAGTGCCACAAGATGGAGCTACTCATAGAGAGGGTTGAGGGTTGAGGGCTGAGGG
>JALLOX010000219.1:0-16059 GCA_036939695.1 Thalassiosira ordinaria | reverse complement strand
CAATCACGCTGATGTCGGCTGCTAAATTGATCGTATAGTACTTATTCCTACGTACTTCTACGATAGCTAAACCTTGCGTGATTTTGGGGCCGCTTTTTTATTGCACTAAAACTGATATAGATTTTTCTGAGATCAGGGCCTACTAATAATTAGAAATTAATGCTCTATTATAGTTAGGACTTCATTTCAACTTCCCTGTGCACATCTCGGAATTAGTATCATTTTCGAGTTCCTTCTCCACATATCAGATCCAGAAATAAAAGGACACAGCGGAATTTAATACTCCAACTATTATGAGAAATGACATCTACAAATTCTGTGCCATTCATTCTTAGGTACAAATCTTCCCGTTCATGATGCATGTATGGTACCTACCACCACTGCCTGCGGCGTGAGCTTTTTTAAAATCGCACAGCCACAGCCAGCCACACTTCCCGAGCCGAGAGAAGCCAGCGTGTGATCAGATGCATGATCATGCTGCAGTCACATCACACGCTGTCACACGCTTCATTTCGAATTTTTAAGCCTCTCTGATTTGCTCTGATGAGCAAAATGTGTACACCTAATGATGTGCACAACGAGACATAATGAGGTGATGATAATATGCACAACGAATTTCGAGAGTGACATAATGAGTTGATGTATCTCTCTAGCCGCACTCTAGAGAGAGAGGAGAGAGAGATACACAACGAAGAACCTCGAGGGCGGCGCACCAATAGAAGATGTTTTTTTTCTTTATGTCACTGATGTCAGCTTGAATGAGCGACATAATGAGTGAGATGTACACAACGACATAATGAGATGATGTGCACAACAAAACTCGAGAGCGACATAATGAGATGATGTGATGATCATTATGTCGCTCTCGATAATGGGATGATGTATCTCACTCTAGTCTCACTCTTAGAGAGAGAGGGCAGCGCACCATGAGAATGTTTTTCATTATGTCACTGATGCCATGCACATGCAGATGTGCACAATAGAATCATTGTACCAATCCAGTCATAAAACGAACAGGTGTAGAAACCAAACAAACATATTGCAGATCAATCCCGCCCACTTCCTCACTACAGACAATACAAGATGATTCCTACCATTTTCAAGTTGACTGCATTTGCCCTCATCACCAGCAAAGGAGCAGCTGTTGAACAAATCCAAGCGGTGCCCAATCTTCGTGGCATTGTGGACTCCTTCTTCAACAAAGAACCGGTATGTATGAGAATGTGGCATGATTAGATATTTTCGGAGTGCTTGATTCCAAATGCCTTTATTTTTATATCAAGCAGGTACTGTATTCTCACATACAAACTGTATTGTACCACTCTAGGCTTTGGCATCTGACGAAGACCCTTTTTCTCACGAGGTCCAAGTCGATTGTGATCCTATCACAGGCGAAAGCGCATGCAAGAATGCCGGTTGCTGGTGGTGCAAGCACGACAAGGGAGGGTGGGAATGCTTCGACAGTAAAGTTACTAACCCAAAGTCCAAATGGGGGAGCTGCGAGCAAGGTACTGATGGAGCATCTGACGAGGAGGATTTCGCACAGGAGGATACCCAGTTTGATTGTGATCCTGTCACCGATGAAGTCGAATGCACGGGTAATGGTTGCTGGTGGTGCAAGCACGACAAGGGAGGGTGGGAATGCTTCGACAGTGACATTACTAACCCAAAGTCCAAATGGGGGAGCTGCACGGGACCTACTGAGCTCACAGTTCATGCTGATTAGGAGTTCATGTGAACTGGGGTTAAGAGTACAACAGGGCAAGATTTTCTACATATTCTAAGTCATAATGAGGGAGGATGGGTGTCTGCTTGTTTGGTTCAATTGGAAAAATTGTTTGCTAATTCTCTATTGCACACTGCATACAAGCAAGACATCATTGTATCGTAATAAAATAATCACTCACTGAAAAGAATGAACGATCCAATTGATTGAGACATACTATTACTCGAGTTGTCACAAATACCATTTTAGCATCAAGGTAACTTCCTTTAATCACAGTCACATTGAGACTGGTTTATCTCATGCTGGGAGAAACTAGCATCCGAGACATTGCATCATCCAGTATCCTGCCATGTCCTAGTGTATCAAATTAGTTGATTTGTTTCATATGTTCAACAACATCCACAATGTACACATCATTGGTTATCTTCAAAATCTTATGTCTGGTTCGCAGAATCTCAAAAAATGGTACCATGTTCGATTCAATACAGCTGTTTTTATTTCTTACTGACTATCATCCATTATTCCAATACCAGATACCAATTTGACCAACCTGCCAGGATGATTGACACATACCGCCTGAACACCAGAGTGCAGTACAATTTCATACATCATCTCATCTTCATCATCAAGGTCTTGAAATCGTCTTATATCCTTCTTCATTGCAGGAGCTCCCCGAAACCAACTCATTGAATCAAACCCAGCCTCATGAATTGCTGCAACCCTTTCTTTAGAACATGTGTCATATCGAAGATGTACCTCGGTTGCATCAACCTGCTTTGCACGTTCAATGAAATCGTCAGGTACTTCAGCAAAGAGTGCACCCGTACGATACACATAAGAGCCATTGGCATCTCTTTGAGGACGTAGCTTTCGAACTTTGTGAATTCGATCATGATAAAATGATGAGAAGGTACATCTGTCGACCATACCCATCTTTTCCACGAGTTCAATAACTGGTAACTCAGTACTTGGTCCTTTCAGCTCAATTTTTATTTCTGCGTGTGGGTGATTTTCTTTAACATATTGAAGTACTTCTTCGAGTAGCGGTATCGATGAGCTACCCAGCTTCTCTTCAGGACAAAAATGTGCATCTCCTTGGAACTCTAGCTCTTTTGCCTCCTCGGCTGTAATATTGAGAATTGAACCAGCCACGCCACAATATCCCTTTAGACCACCAGGCAACTTATCACCTCCATCACCATGAAAGACGGCGACACTACCACACTTGAGAAGGAATACATCGAGCTCAAAACCGTGCACACCATGATCGAGTGCACGTTGAAAGGAGGGGATCGTATTTTCAGGCTCCTCAAAAAGGCTGCCACGATGGCCGTACATCTTCGGTCTCCCAAGGAGAGCAGACTTGCGATCGGGGCGTTTCATCTCTTCCTCGACGCCGAGGATTGCGGCCAGCTTGGCCCCTTCTTTCTTGCTGTTACCCTTCATCACGATAGCACACCTCTGTTGATACTGAATGGTTTCTCACAATGAAAGTTATGGGCGGCGCTGCGTGGCTGGGCGTGGGCATTTGTTCTGATGGGTTCTACCTCTCTTATGACTCAACGAATATTGCAATTGCACTGGATCTATCTCAACCGGGATCATGATCATGCCAATGTATGGTTGTGCGTGGTATGCTGGGTGTGGGATATGTGGGACACCAATGTTGTATCGTAATAGCAGGTGGCGGCAGGGGGTGGCGGGAGGTGGGGCCGGGGGCAGGTGATTGATGATAAAATACTAATTCCTATGTATTCAATCCTATCGTCTCATGATGTCCCATCCACTCTCCTCAGCCAATCAATAAGCCGGCCATTAACTCGCCCACTTCTCGGCTTCCATAATCCACAACAGCTCTCATATCAAATCGCAGCAAGACAATCGCATATTCAGGTTAAGATGGCAGGCGCCACGGCCAAAGAGCGTCGGCTGTTGAAGCGACAACAAGCACGGAAGGAAGCCGATGGCGATGGAAAAGCAGTGGCACCGGGTCCAAAGCCAACAGAGAAGAAGGGTTCCGGACCTGACCAAGCAAAAGTGGATGGTGGAAAAGACAACGATGCCACGCGTCTGCGACTTCAGAGAAAGATGGCACGCAAGGCAAGTGGGAAGTTCAAGGCACAAAGCCAACAGCAACAAAGTGAGAGACCTCCTCCTCCTAATGCTAATGCGTCCAACAAACGAAAGTCAAAAGATATCAACGATAGTAAATCCCCTCGGTCTCCTTCCAAGGTGTACAAGAAAAATTCCAATCACCAAACTGCTAAGAAACATACGCCAATCAAAAACAAGAATAACCCAAAGTTCAAGAAGGATAGCAAGCAGCCTGCCAAGAAGAACAACAAAGCAAAGCATAAAGCAAACAAGCCAAAGCATCTTAAGCGAAAGATGGACCAGCTATCCAAGACAGTTGCAGAAGGAAACAATGGTGCTAGTAGCATAGCAGAACTGGAAGGTCAGATGAAACTCTTGGCAGAGCAAATGGAAAAGCTCAAAGAGTTGAAGCAGAATGATGTAGCTGTGGATGATAGGGAGAGCCCCCCTGCTGTTAAGTCCAAAGAGGATGCCAGAAAGGAGGGTAGGGATGAAAAAGTTGCGGGTGCAGCTCAAATTAATGGAGCTGAAGATGACCTCGATAACACAGAGACGGAAAGCAACGAGGCCTCTGATGATTCTCCTGTTGAAGCATATGTAAAGGACACTAAATCTGATGAAAAGGAAGCAAAAGCATCATCAAGCTCATTAGAAGATGATTCATCATCAGATGAAGATGAGATTGGGGAAGATTCCAATACTCGCTCTCGTGGAAAGCGCCGTAGAGGCCGAAAGGATAGTAAGCAAAAGGAGGAGAGATCAGAGGGGAAAGTGCAGCATATTGAGAGCGGTGAGAAAGAGGGGAAACCTTCTGCCGATACATCACCAAAGACTGATGATAACTCTGCGAATGACGCAAATGATACATCTGCTGCTGACTCGGGAGATAAATCTGAAGCAGTGGCTAAGAAGACACCAAAGAAAGATGATAAAAGGCGTTGTATTGGCCGAAAGCCCGTCACCGACTATGTCATTGGCAAAACCTACTCTGGCAAAGTGAGGTATATCAAACCTAAGCTTGGGGCTTTCATTGACTTGGGCTCTCATTCAGATGCCTTCTGTCATATCTCCTCTGTGTCGGATGAGTTTGTTTCAAGTGTTACAGATGTTCTCAAGGTTGATGATGGAGTAGATGTGCGTGTGGTGGAGATAGATCGTGAAAAGAAGAGGATAACTGTGAGTTTGAGAAGCGAGGACGTGGCAGAGAATGAACAGGAGAGGTTGAAAACTACTAGGCAATATGAAGATGGCGTGAGAGGCAAGAGTGCGCATGCAAGAAAGAATCACTCTAAAAATGAAGGTCATGTACACTTTGGTGGTGATGAAGAGCCCGAAACCAAAACAAGCTCGGGAGACAACAACAGAAACGAGGATGGCGTGGCTGCCCAGAACACAGACCATAGCAAACCCAGTGTTGATTTGAAAAGGGAAAGAAAGCTTGCCAGAAGGGCAGAAAGGAGATCTCAAAAGGAAAAGCCGGAAAAATCTGTCGAGGACAACTTCTCTGGTAAACGCCATGATGCTAGTGAAGTGAGCCCTCCAGCTCAGTCAGGACCAACAACTGGAGCTGATCTTAAAGGAAGCTCGCCAGGAGGGCTGAACGGAGGGCGGCAAGGGATGCTGAAAATGGAAAGGCCCTGCAGTAAGTGAAGTCGTTTCTGGTACATTAGGTGGTGAGGTGGATAGGGCCCTATTGTGTGCTATTATGATGACTGTTCAATAGTCAATAAACTAAATGGAACTTCCAGTCAAATCTCATGCATCCTATTTGGCCATCCAATGCACCCATGTTCGATGCTCAAGTAGATATGAATATGAGAGACTGGTGTCGATCCTATTTTTGTAGGTATCCAGTTGCCGTTAATTTGACTGTTATAATTCATCAGTGTACGATATTACTAAATAGTGACAGCTATTTCACGTGCTTGCCAACGCTTGAAACCAACCGTTGGTTTCCACTTCTACTTTAGTCTTCTTTTTCTGTTGGAGGTGACCGTGTCTGACGAGTGCTAAACCCCAACCGTCCCAATATTGTAAGGAATTGGTATTGGACCCTATCAGGATTCTTTATGGCAGCCAACTCCAGGGCTACTTTTGACATGTCGTCGTTGCGTAAAAGATCCACAATGGTTTCGGAAGTGGTCATATTCATTAGTGCAAAGCCGGCTGCTTCGTGGACTTCTGACGAGTCGGGATGATCTAAGATGCTATTTAGTATAGCTTTCAACTCTTTTTCATCGATGTGTGACAAATGTGTGTCATCTGATGCTAAGTTCCCTAGAATAGTACACCCTTCTTCCTGTATTGTAGCGTTGGATCTGTGGTTTAGCATAATGTCTACAACCAAAGAGGATCGTGAAGCCATGGCAGCTTTTCCTGAGGCGTCAAAAGAGAGTATCTTCAATGCTCCCAGTGCGGTAAGCTGCAGATCTTCATCCACAATGTTGGCGGCCGCGGTATTGATGACTGCTTCACAACCCCCGCGCAGAACAATATCATTTCGGAAGTCTGGGTACATTGATAGGCCCCAGAGTACTCCGCAGGCTCTTGATTGGATTTCCACTGAGCTCCCGCGATATATTTGCATAGATTCAATAACAGCATCAAGTGTATTTCCATCAAAGATAATTGTCCGCGCATTTTGATCAGACTTGCGAGTAAGCGCCCACAGTGTAGTCAAGCAATACAAAGCCAATTCTGTAGACATGGAGGTTGAAATGTCATGAATAAGAGCATGTGTCACTGATTGTATTGCTTCTGTGTCGCTGCCTGCCCGAGAAACAGTATCACGTAAATAATTCAAGTCGGATGGATCAACAGCAAAGGCGTTTCTTGTCGGAGCGGTGGTCTGGCTTGGAACAATAGAATCAACTATCTCGTGTCCGGAACCTTGGGGAGGATCAAGATACGGAATAGCAATCGGTATTGGGCTTTTCACTTCAATCCTCCTCCCATCGACCCCTCTTTCATTGGTTATTTCTTCAGCCATTACAACCTCAGCTCTGTCTCTGGTAGTTTGTTCAACTAGCAGCTCTATGTTACTCGACAGTAATTCCATTTGAGACATTAGTGTTGCAATTTGTTCAGACTGCTTATTGTTCTCAGATGTAAGCTTCTCAATTGCATTCAGCTCCCTCTCTCTTTTGTGCTCTGTTTCGCCATCTGAAGCTTGTGTTGGAGATGACTCTGCGCCTTTTGAGGTGAATAAAAATTCGAGGATGAACATCGGCCAGAGTAATCCAAATGAGAGAAGGCCAAGAATTGTGAAGGCAGTTAGGAGGAAAATGGTCACTCCAACCTGAATCAAATTGTCCCGCTTTCCCCTGGTAGGATTGTGATACAACCCCCATTGTCTCCCATGGTATATTGTGAAGCCAAGATACTGCTTCAAGTTTGCTGTAGTCCAGTCTTTATCAAGAATCTTGCGAAGGCCGAACACGCTCCCGCAACAGCTGTCTTCATTCTTGCCACCTCTAGTAACCTCAAGAATAAATCGGAGTCTGTACCTCCAATAAACATAAGTTGAGTTCTTTGTCACATCTTTCCACGCTTGCCCTACGACCGCAATTACTACGTTGAGCAGAACTACAATGATCAACGTTCCAAACACAACATCTAATGCCGACTTAGCTTCTTCCTCGCCACCAACGAATAGCGAAAATATACCAAGAAAAGCTCCTTCCAGTGACTGATATTCCTCCTTGCTGTTTTGTATAAAGTATCCAAAAGCAAATGCTCCGAGGAGAAGAAAGCTGACAACAAGGAAGGGTGTAAGCACCCAAATGATCTGCCGAATAAAGAGAAGAAAACTAACATAAGTCCATGACATGCCCACAAAATATGTTGCATATCAAACTCACATTAACAATCCCCCCTACAAAGAGTGCAAATGCGAAGAAAGTCTTCCTCAGGTAGGAAACAAAACATGTACACAAGAAGAAGCCCGTCACCATTAGGAGCCTTTGAGTAGCTTCTCCCATATTGATCATACCCGGTTCTTCTGTGAGGAACTTGGCAGCTGATCCCAATGCTAGGCCAAATGTTGTCAGATCAATCCAGTTCCAAAAATCCAAGAAATAGCCTGATTTGTTGTCATAGAATGCCAATGTATATGTAAGGTTTGATTAAGATCAACAAGAAAAATTGGGAGTGATTTCTCATAATGTCTCACCTGACGGTTGGTTGATCATCATATAGCCACCAAACTGCCAAACTTCTAGAAGTAGAAATGCACCCGATATTGGAAGCATGGCTATGGCCCAGCCTGAACTGAAGTCTTCATTACTAAGATGATGCATTGATGCTTGCACAAAGCAGAAGATCAAGGATACATGAAGGTAAAACTCCAACATCAAAAAGAACACAACCCTGCGGCTGCAAGACATCATGTTCAGCCAAGAGATGCAATTTGCCGAGCGGGATAGGTTCTTCATAACTGCGTCCTGGAATAGATGTGGCGGCATGAAATCTTTGATCAATCCAAGCTTTGTATAATCAGATTCGAGTATGAATCTTATTAGCTCCTCAATGACACCTAGGTGGCAACAAATACGCCATTGTGTTGGTTGAGATTGATTCGAGTGCAATATTAGTGGATCCAATGAAAGACAGAATGGCTGGAAAAATTAAACGAGCTTACATGGCTGAGCGAGCTTAAAAGGCGTTATTCCGTGTACGCTCTTTTCGGTAGCGCCCTTGGGATATGCTTCAAACACAAGCATGATCACTTCTGGTGGGCACCGAGCACTGCAAGAAGTGGTACCATATTGTTTGACTCTTCTGCTTTGTCTTTTGTTCTTGCTGCTACAGAGTCTATGTCACTTTCTAGTATGAGATTCACAATATCAATCGGTGCCTTCTTGCAGCAAGCAATATGCAAGGGAGTACGGCCTCTACTGTCTTTCTGGAGGAGCGAAGTAATCTGGCATTGTGGGTTGCGATCAAACCAATCTCTTACAGGCTCCCAGCTTAAAATCCTTCTTGACTCGTCTGGCTCAAAGTCTGGGTAAGATGCTTTGCCACAAAGCTCTAACAACGTGAACATTGATTCAGTTGCCTCTGTTGATGGAGGCCTGGTAGTTGGCTCAGAGCCTTCAGAATCTGAAGAAATTGACCATTCACTTTCGTTTTGGGTGCTATCGATTGAAGTCTCATCATTTGGTTTTGTCCTGGGACTAGCTTCGTCGCCATCCTGTATTTCGGCTAATGGTGGATGCAAGCCAAAAGATTGGACAGATTGAGAATGCGGCAGTGCTTCAAAACCGTTACTGATACCGCTAGTACCAGAAGTCATTATTGAGGGATCTAAAGTTGGTACAGAGATGTTATCCGGCATTCTCTCGAGATGTAGCTCTGAGCTAGGAAGTACAATTCCACTGCCTGTGATAAACTTCGCGTTTTTGTCAGAAGTCTTTGCACAATGCTTCTTAACAAGTTGGCCTAATGCATCAAGAGGCTCGTCCTCATCAAGACCATTGAACAATAAGTAAATACTAGATGGCTTGCTGTTTCCAGTATCACCTCTTGGTGTCAGGGTTCCGAGATCAGAGGGTGAAGATGCTTGTTTTTCTCGCTCTGGCTCAGTTTTCACCTCCTGTGCTTCCTGGAATCGGGCATCTGCGTCACTAGCAGTAGAAGGGTGCCCACTGTGCTTGTAGTCTTCCTGGGTATCTTCCAGGATGAGGCCTCCGGATCCCTCCTTGCCACTATTTTTTTTCGCTTGGAAAATGGCGTCAGCACTACTATTAGATGCGCTCTGTTGAAACTGACTCTGGCGCAGGCTGTAACTGTCAGAGCTTTCCAGATCATTGGAGTGATCAGGAATGGATAGTTTAGGGCTTTGATCTGCCTCCTTCTCAGTATCATCCACTGCAAGATTGCCCAGTATCACACATCCCTCTGACTGTATTGCAGGGTTGTCCTTATGCTTCTGCATAATGTCGGAGACAATTGATAATGCCCCACGCGCACGCAACATAGATTCCCCAATGCTGTCAAATGACAGTAACTTCAAGGCACCCATTGCCATGACCTGTAATGCACCATCGTACTTGTGAGCCAACATGGCATTCAGTATCAGTTCACACCCGCCCCCCGTAATAACATGTTTTATGCAATTCGGGGCCATGGATAGGGACCACAGTAAGCCACAAACTCTTGTTTGAATTACTGCAGATGAGGTACAGTAGATTCGCATCACTTCAAGGATTATCTCCAAAGTTACACCCTCAGCGACAATTTTATGCTTGTTGTTGTCACTTTTCCGAGAAAGGACCCACAGTGTGGTCAGACAGAACAAGACAAGATCATGAGACATGGTGGCACTGTTATGAAGAAGTGCCTGTGTCACTACGTCGATGGCCTCCTCGTCCTCTCCAGCCTGAGTGCACTGCCCGACAATTTCGCGTAGAGTCTCCAGGAATTGGGCATCTGCATCACCCTTTATCTGTTTGGAACCATCTGGATTTTGGTGACTGCCAGTAGAAGATTGCCTCCTGTGCTCCGTGCTCGCACTATTTTGGGAAGATGATGGGCCTGTGTTAGCCGTTCCGTCCTTACCCTTCATTTGAGAAGAAACACTTCCTGGTGAAGAACTTTCTGCTGCCCTAACCATTGAACCATCTGGAGTTAGTACAGAGATGTCATCCATGAGTCTATCAAGTTGCAGCTCTGAGTTGGGAGGTACGAATCTGCTACCCGGGGTGAACCGCACCCTTTTCTCGGGACTCTTTGCACAGTGTTGCGCAACAAGTTTGGCCAGATCATCCATTGGCTCGTTCTCGTCAATGCTACCTCTTGGCTCAGCGTCTGTGCCGACACCTGATGGTTTCTTGTGCTGGGTATCAACTTTTGAATGGTATGGAGAGGATGGAGAAGCCACGTGGGCGTCAGGGAGCAAGAGTCTGTTTGGCCGGTGTTTTGGTCTCCGCACTATCACAGGCTCGTTGAAAATATTATATGTGATCTCCTCAACATATCCTGACTCCTCTTCTTCCGAGTCAAGTGCAGGTCGTTGTTCTACAACATTCGGCACCCCATCAGGCATATTTCGTTGGTGGTTCCTTAAGTGATCTCGCCTCCATTTTTCTGGCTCGCTTGGATTGATACCGCCATAAAGTGTGAGTTCTTGAGTTTCAGGTTGACGCATATTTGGCCTGTTCTGGTTGTTGTTTTGCTCAGGTCTGGACCGTTTGGCTTGTGTGATCAGTTGGCCGAGTACATCTGTAGCCTCGTCCTCTTTAGCTGCCGCTATCAAAGACCCTGCTGCTTGGCTGCCTGTTGGAGCCTGCAGCGCTAATGATGGCGACGAAACTGAAGATCTTGCATCCAGGGGGCTTGATGGGTTGGGAGGTCGTGAAGTTGGTGCAAATTGACGTCTTGGGTCCAGGGCTGCTATGGCTTGGGTCATGTGACTGTCGTTGTCTTTTCCAATCTCTTCAAGTGCTGAGGAGATGATAGGTGGATGTGAAAGTGGCTCATCGGGTCGATTTGCCTGGATACTTGAAGACGGAACACTATTCGGAAGTGCCCCCGGTGTTGGCCCATCATCAACTTCAAATGCCGATGACATGATAGGAGGAGGTGAAAGTGGTTCATCAGGTCGAGTTGCCTGAATGCTTGAAGAAATGCTATTCGGAAGTGGCTGGCTAGCAAGACCTCCAGCACGGCGGCGGCGACTTCTACGGTCTCCTCCTCCTCTCCTGTACCTTCCCATACTCTCCACTGCTGGGCGACTAGTCGATGCAGCTCCCTCCAACCTAGCATCACTCGAGCAGTATCGCTGGCCAGGATGACTCTCATTGTAACCGCCACTCTGTCGGAGGCTTCCCCTGTAACTATGCCTATCTGTACTCGCAGCTGGGGCACTGGCATGAGGAGTTCCTAGACGTATGGATCCGCCTGTAGTCGTTGGCCTTCTAATACCCCCATCCGCACCTGCATGACTGTCCCCAGCTGTTGTTTTCTGCAAATTAGCTATGGAAATACAAATATCCTTCGGGGCCTGCTTCCACCCAACACATTCCAAAATGGTCTCGCTAAGGTGATTCGTTTCTTCCAAAGCATTCCGTGCCTGTTCCGCGGAATGGGGTGATTCAAACCACTTCCGTACAGGATCCCATCCTTTGCTTCTTCGTTCATCATCATGAGGTTCCTTTGCTCGAGATGGTGCTAACATGCACAGCTGAAGCAATGTTAGGCGGTCCAATTGTAAAAATCTATCAACAATATCTTGTGGTGCATCCTTCAAATACACATAGTTTAATATGACATAGCACTTATCCCTATCCTGCATAGTATCGTTGGTATCTTCTCTTGTGTGTTCGTCAAACCATGTGCGCACCGGATCCCAGCTCCGGTAGACTTTACCAACAGCCCCCCCGCTTCCATGATTGTTTTTGTATGCATCGCCCCTTTTTGATGGCAACGCGTTGCAGCAGAGGATGCATAGACGGTCCGCGTAGGAGGGCATTGTAACAGTGAGAGAACAGCGAGGAGAGAGGCCGGTACGATAGAGTCGAAGAGGTGAGAAATATGATAAGATCAGTGAATAAGTGAGCGGATGAATGAGATGAGGGCCAAGTTGAGCCACGAGCCTTGGTTGAGCTGAATGAAACTGAAATAGAAAACCACTGCCCACTCTGTGCCCACTGCTGAGCTTTGAGCTTGATAGATTCGAGATCTTAGAGATCTTGATCTTGCGACTGGCCACAAAAATGCGACGTCTGTATCTCCTCGCTTGGCGTGACAGCGTCGATGTCATGTCCAGCTGGATAATCCAATCTCTATGTAGGAATAAATATTATCGCCGTCAGCCAACGTCAAGAAAAACAAACGTAGTCGTGCACCCACTATATTTTGACTCGGCAGCTGAAATCTACCTACCATATGCTATCATGTGCTCTCCTTTGAACCTCCTCCTTCTGGTATGAAATCAAACTTACTTAGTGACCAATAAACAATACGATACCATAGACAAAGACAATCCAATTCTGACTAGAAGAGTACAAATGGCCAGAAGAAAAAAGAGAGAGATACATGTGTATATTGACTCAATCATTGACTAAAAATTGATGTCACAAAATGTGACCTCCGCGGTTACAAGTTACAAAGTGTGGCCCACTTGATTGTCCATGGTCAGCATCATCAAGCAGATTTTCATTTTCGATAAATAAGTAGTGGAGTCTGTCACTTTTGCTTCCTGGATGCAATTCCCACTTTACAACCCAGGACCTGCATGAAAATTCTGGTAACACAAATTATTATTTCATCTAAAAAATCTATGAGTAGATCTGAAAGAGGGCATGTTCATTACTGAATGGTTGGAATTGGTTTCATCAGAAAGAAAGTAAAGCTACCTTTGTTTTAGTACCACAAAATTGTCTTCAGAATGAAGGGACTGGTGTAGGACTAGTGCCAATTTACATGGGGACTAGTATTAGGCTGGAATGAGCTAACCGGCAGAGGTGTACAGTAGAGTAGCTCGAACTATACCCCCCGGGGGGTATAAATAAGACCGGGATACCTAATCTAAAAGGACCGCAACACAAAATTAGCAAAAAAAATGATATATGGACTTCCGCATACCGTTGGAAAGCTCTGATTAATGAGAAACCATCTATTTCAGCCCTTATTGAACATCACGTAGTCAAATGTATTACTATAGTTTCCAAATCAATAGATATTTGCCCGTCACGATGGGAGATTTCCCCCTCGTGGTGGGAGATTTCCCCCTCGATCGGAGAGATTTTCAATTAATTCCTACGCGACTTATATTTGCCCGTCACGATGGGAGATTTCCCCCTCATGGTGGGAGATTTCCCCCTCTATCGGACAGATTTTCAATTAATTCCTACGCAACTCTATGGCAAATGACAGATTTCACGCTCGCAACCGATTCGTGGTTTGCAACGTGATCAGCTTCCCAATGCGTTTGCCAATTTTGCCGTAGACAGCACATAGGAATTAATAGAAAATCTCTCCAATCGAGGGGGAAATCTCTCCCGTCACGGGGAAAATATCTATCGATTTGGAAACTGTAGTATTGAATCATCGTTACCTGGTAAGTCAATGTATTGTTTTATTTGTACTATATTTATTAGCCTAAAACTCCTCTCACTTCACCTACTATCGTTATACCGCAGGAATATCACTTGCGGAGGTTTGGCATGCTTTCGCCAATAACAGATTACATGTGCACCAAAATAGAGAATTTGGGACGAATTCGCAACAGCAGAGGTGAGTGTGTTAGGCTTTGTTTGCATCTGTTTCAATCGCTGACACTTCTCACACCCATTGTTCTTACCAAATGCGGATGGTGGATGGTGCAGCAAAGGGCACAGGCTAACACCACTCCGGCAAAAAGTTCTCCGTGGGGGGTCAAAATTCTGAAATTTGCGCCTTTCGTTGGCATCAAAGGTATGTAAATATTTCCTTGCTCCATGCCATTTCAGCTGCCCAAACCCCTCTCATTCTCTTAATTCGTGCCTAAACCAAGTCAGGTCTGCGGGGAATTGTTCATTTTGGCCGGGGGAGGAAGATCTCAGAGTAGGAGGGCTATATTTATATTAATTGTGACTCTTGTTGGCGTTAAAGGTGAGTACATCTGTTCATTATGCCATGTTGTAACTTGGCTATGTATGGTACATGCGCGACAATTCGGGATTTTAATGATGGTACATAAATCGGTCATTATTCGTCAGGCAATTGATTGTACGTAAAAAACGACCGAGATCAGGGCGGGAGCCATTCGCGATGTACTGCTAAAAAATACGCGCGGTGGGTGCAGATTTCAAACCTAGCTTTTCCTACCAAGTACGGTGCATCACACAGAATTGCTGTGCCTGTCAGCACTGTCATTGACTTCAGGTGTTGCTCAGATCTACTTAATGATTTAATGAAGTTGTTATGTGTAGAACCCACAGTCAAACCCACTTCTTTGCTCATCGCTCAGTAACTCTAGGTACCCCATCAGACTAGTTTCTCTAACTAAGAAATAGTTCATTTTTGCTTTGTACATTGAGCGTATTGCGGTGTATAGGAGTTATCACATGCTGCTGCCATGTTTATATCTAAGAATTGCTGTCATGCATGTATGTTAGAGATTTTCACTAACATTTTTGCATCAATCAGTTGTCTTCATTGCATTTTTGCACCTTTTATCCAATCTATGATAACTTTGACGAGGGGGTCCGCTTGTACTATTCAAACCTTCTCTTTATGTACAACATGCTAAGGCAAGTGTTTCTCACCCGATAAAAATCATCTAATAGTACATTGAATATGTTGATATTAGGTTTTAATTTTTGGATGTGACAATGATACGTTACAAGCAATTAAGCTTTGTTCAGAAGAAAATAGTATGTGACCTAACAGGAGAGTACAAAAATCAAACAATAAAATAAAATTTTCTGCAAAGCTCATAAATTTGATCATACATAAATGTATTTTCTATGTTCACATGTACATAGAGATTGGTATTACTGATAGTTTTACTCCCATGGGAGTGCTGAGCAGCTGCCCACCTGCCTGTGTCATTGAAGATGGTAGTGAGAGTTGATGACTGGTATCAGATAGCAAATGTCATACTGCAGCAGGGCCAACACTATCAGGACCGTCAATAGTCCATAACTCCCCTACCTTGGACACTAATGTACACTTTTTAGGTGCCGTGTTTCCTGCTTCCTATTGCCCTCACTTCTCTTCCAAACAAAAGCAACCATCACCTTCAGCCAGGCTTGAGGTGGTCCAAGGAGGTACCTAGATAATTGATGATGGCCATGGGGCCGCTGTCATGCTCGGAATGAAAGCCCCAAGGTTCGGCATGTTGGTTGGACTGAGGGTGCAAGTCATGCATGGTGCAAGTATGCTTCTTCGTCCTACCGGTCTGTCCATCGTTTCTGCACGACAGGGCGAGCTCTCTACCGAAAGATGTGACACGTGGAACAATGCCCCCATCGATTTGATTGTCAGGATTTATCAAGATCTCTGCAAGATCTCTCAAGAGAGCAGAAGAGAGCTCAATCAAAATCAGTTGCATTCTGCAATGGCAAAAATCCAACAGTAACAGTAGCACTTCACCAACCAACATTTGACGACAGCACTCCATCGAGAGCACCGGCAACACTGCGCTCTCCAATAACACCAAAACAGTAGTTCAGTCATAGGCCCAAACCACAAACCATGGCCGCCCCGCCCACCACCCAAATGTCCAACCTCTCCCTCCAAGGCACCGCCCCCAA
>JALLOX010000218.1:0-13622 GCA_036939695.1 Thalassiosira ordinaria | reverse complement strand
CATGGTTGACGGCAATTTTTTGGCCAATCGACGGAAATCTTTGGTTTTTGGTCGGCGATGGTTTTTGGTATAGTATAAAATTTGTGTGTAAAATTGTACACACTGAGATTTAGTGTGTGCAATTGTACACACTCTAGGCCCGAAATCGATCATTTCAATGCACCTCCGTGCAGCGCCTCCAGGACCCACCCCAGTCTATTGATAGGTGTTTGACTGTTACAGACCTTTCATTTGACACCTATTCTAGTTGTTATATGTCAGGTTTTGACCTCAGAGGTCGATGGGCGTGGATTGTGCACCTTTGAAATTAGTGTGTACAATTGTACACACTAAATAATTGGTTGGGGGGTATACAGCGTAGGTAGCGAGTGGTGTGGAAAGTGGACGAGAGGGTGACACGTGTTGATTGGAATTGGCAAAAAGCAAAAGATTCTTTTTTCCTAACTAAACGTAGAAATAGTACTAAATCTTGAAGATGTTAAGAATATCTAAAGAGATTATCACCAATTCAAATCACAGTCCATTTCTCTTCCAACTGAAGCTCTCTCTTTAAAGCATACTAAAGCCTCACTGAATATTGTTCCTACAGAAAGTCTTCCTGTACGTCACATAGTCTGGTCCTCTCATCGACCATTGCAACTCGTTCGTCATGGCCGTGTCAACTTGCCATCTGCAGCGTCGTAATATTCGCAATGCGGGCAGCAGAAGAGATGATACTTTTGGAGAAAATTCTTGCTGCCAATCCGATTATCCAACGGTAAAGCCATCATCATCAACCTTCCTGGATGCTCTATCCAACAAGGATTCCAACTTGTCGCACTTCCTCTTCGTTAGGGGAGATCAGGACGATGTTTCCAACGAGGAAAGTAACCACGATGGTTCATCATTGCGATTTGCTGGCGACGACGCTCCTAATGCAATGCCCCATGTAGGCAGAATGGATGCAATGCACTTGGCACTGTGCCTGGAACCAACCAAGATGAGAAATGAAAGGATAATAATGATTTTTGAGGCATATGTCATCTTTGGAGCGCTATTCATGAGTGCAGTGTGGATTATTTATGAATGGGGCAGCTCAAAGGGGTATGGAGATGACAATACATAATACATCAGTTGTGGATCGTATCTTTGACTTTGCAATTGCCGTGACTTTGTTGAGCAACGTATTCATGACTCTTTACGGAGCATATTATTGGATGCATTCAATTGGGTTCAGTTCCTTTTGTGAAGACTTTGTCATCAAATCCATGCAACTGCTTGCATGCCTCTGTATTCTCTTCGAATTAAGCACCGCTGTTGTACTTGTGGCGCTGTTGCTTGGAATATACTCCAATCTGAGTCCAAATTTGCCAGAGATTATTGTTGCGCTCTTGATTGCAGCTGCTCTTTGGATAAAAGGTGGACAAGTCTCTTCATAGTACTTGTGGGCAACAGTTCCTCTCGAACTTTACCATGCGCCCATTTGGATAATGGCATTAAGACCTTGATATTATTTTAGAAGGGAGGGGGAAGATTTGAAAGCTCGCGCTGAGCATAGAGCAGAAGAACTGAAGATAAGAGCATATTGTGAAAGGAGAAAATTAGATCCAAGCTTTGAACAAGGAGCAATGGTACCGACCAGTCCAGTGAGGCTCCTTCTTCAGAAAGCAGCAACAGACTTGGGAATGAATGACTGCGACGTATCTATTTTTGAAGGTAGGTTGAAAAATGATTGGCTATTTAAGATGGACCAATTGAAAGACAAGAGTGCTGATTTCCTAGCTTGTTACATGCCTTTTGGGTTAGCAGAGGAAGTGCAACGACTTATTATTAGTTATTAATTATTAGCACAGGTTAAGATGCACTATGAGTGACAGTTCCAGCAAAGAGCAATACCTAAGACACTTGTTTCCTTCATCTTGTCTTTTCTCAGTACAGAGTTAATACTAATAAGTTCTTTGAACATAGTGTTTTGATGGTTTGCAGCCGCTGTAGGGTGCACCAATGAGATCCCTGTGCAGTGTGGCAGAACAGTGAACAGCAACATAACGAATACCAGGAAGACGGATTACACAACCACTTCAGTAGATTCCATCAACTAGGAGACAGTAACAAAACTCATCATACCTGATCATTGGGGCAAGGGAATAGGAAAGGCAATGGTAATGACGTGCCAAACATACCAGGCAGGCACACCCATATCTCTCTCACTGTGTTGGCAATTACTGAGCCAAACCAATATAAAAGTCTAATGATTTTAGAGTGACTTACCAGCCGCCCACATGCAAATTGTGATTGAATGATTTGCTATGAAAAAGTAAGAACCCTGTAGTACAAGAATACATAAATGTTTACAAGTCAATAACTAAAAAAAGTACACAATGCACTTCATCAAATTCAGTATGTATGTAGAATTGGTATTTCTGTTGCGAACTCTAAGATTCAATTTTATTAGTATTAAGGACACAGCAGTTGCAAGGTTTGCATTCTTTATTGGGAGGCTTGCCCCCCAAATCCCTTGGGAAAATGGCTCGAAAAAATTGGCTACAAATTTGTACTCCCTTCTTTTGGAAATAATTCCAGAAAAGGGACCGAGAAAATGAAATTATTTTGCCAGGCGATTATTCTTGTAGAGCTCTTCGTTTTGCTATGCTCGCTGGATTTCACGATTGACCGGGCCGGAGTTGATGGGTCAATCCCGCTCATTTTTGCTCATCTTTACAGCATAGGGACTTTCAATGTTATTTGTTCAAAGGCCATGTTTCTGAATGTCACACATTTGACTCAAACATAGCGGATTTGCAATAACATATCTACTGACTTAAAATAATATCATGGTCTTCTCCTTCGAAGATGAACTCGAATTTTGGATTGCGGAAATGGGTGAACATGACGGCAACTACAGATATCAACGCGCCCCAGACGAAGTGTAAAAAATAACCTGTTAGTTGCCAAGGCCCTTGTCAAAGAGAGCGGTAGTTTTTTGGAGAACGTTCCAGAACCTCTGCGAGACGACAAAGAAATTGTCCTAGCGGCTGTGAGGGGCAATAACCCATACGGTGCATTAGAGCATGCTTCTGATCGCCTCAAGGATGACTACAATATTGTGGAAGGAGGAATCAAGGATTCTGGAAGAGCCATCAGACATGCATCACCAAGGCTTAAGAGTGACCGCAATCTTGTGCTATGTGCTGTTTCATCCTGGGGATATGGTGCCTTGCAGTATGCTGATCCAATATTTCGAGATGACTATGAAGTAGTGATGACAGCAGTAGCTTCCAAAGATAGCTGGTCGCCATTGGCTTTGAAATATGCAAGTGATAACTTGAAGAACGGTCGTGATATCATTCTAGCTGCTGTCCAGAATAATGGGGAGGCTATTGAATACGTAAACGATTGACTACGTGATACTGATGCTGACAGAGAAATAGTTTTGGCTACTGTCAAATCAAAGGGCAGAGCGGTTGGTTTTGTGAGTGGTTATTTGCCCAAGGAACAGAGTAGATTGCATGCACATCTCCCTAGAGGATTTTTCCATTCGAAGAAGACATAGATGATGTGGGTGTTGGTGCTGCCATTGGGTGCAGATCTTTCATTGATGATAGAGAGATTGTACTTGCGACAGTTGAGTCCGAGGGCATGGCCTTTGAATATGCATCTGCCCGTCTTCGCAGTGATAAAGCTGTTGCCATTGAGGCGATAAAGAAATGGAGTTTCTCCAAGCTGATATAGATGTGATAACTCTTGTTGTTCTTTCATTCGCTGGTTCCCTTGAGTATGCATAAGAAAGGCTCCAAAACAACAGAGAGGTTATAATGACTGACATTGCTACTCACCGAGTGGTAATGGGCCACACCAAAAGCTAAAGGAATTATCTTGATCCTGTGTGCGTACCCCTCGAGCTTGCATCTAATGAACTCTCTAATGACGTAGAAACAATGCTCACTGTTTATGAGAGCCGCAAAGGGCACTGTTACGAAACATGGCGTATTTTGGCATCACTTCGTGAAAATAAAAAGAGTTTGTGCTTGGGGGAGCCCATATTGCTGGATCAGAATGCCTAAAGGTTGCTTCAAAGAGATTTGCAACAGATCCTGAGGTTCTCAAGGCAATTGATGAATATGCAAAATATGAAAGTTGGAAAATGGACACAGCAGAAGCAATGAGGGTACAAGCTCAGCAAGACAGGGCGGTACCTGTGCCCCATAGGGATCCTCCAAAAGGAGATGACTCATTCAAACGATATGAGAAGTCTTATAGTAATGAAAGAGTTTTCAATGACAATGACTTGGGCAAGGCGGGCTGTCCTTTACGATGGATTGAACCTTCGAATTGTCTCTAAAGAGCTTTGCTGCGACCGGGCTTTGGTTCAGACTGCAGTGCGAGGCAGTGGTTTTGCGTTAAAGTGGGCCAAGCCAGCTTTCGGGAAGGATAGAGAACTAGTCATGGAGGCAGTCAGTAGTCATGGTATGGCTTTGGAGTTTGTTTCTCCATATCTGCATGCAGACCCCGAAATTGTCGAGGAAGCAATAAAAATAATGCCGGAGCGCTGCTCTTTGCCGATGAAAGCTGTCACAGCAATACAAAACTGGTTCTTCGATGCATTAAGGGTTGCAACAACAGAGAGTTATTCAAGATATTGCCAGAAGAAGTTAGGAGTCAGAGGGCAATTATCCAGGCAGCAATGGAGTCTGTCAGCCCTCATGACGCCATTTACTTTGGAGGGAAGTTGATCGGGACGACAAAGAGCTAATCCTTTTCGAGCAACATCGTTCGATCCAGTAAGCTGTTGCAAATATGCTTCAAAACAAATCCGAAAAAGAAGTCATTTATTATGAGGGCCGTGGAGAGTGATCCAGACAATATACGTCCAGCCCCACGTGAGATGCTTATGGAAGACAATGCCATTCGGGATGCTGCTAGAACTGTCTGGTTCTCAATGCAAATGAAGAGGTTAGGAAAGGAAATCTTCACAAGTCCATTGTTGTATCAGAGGAAGATTGGGCAAATGCCATGGCTCGATCTGGCAAACTATTCAACCCTGTGCTTTCTCTGAGTGCAATTGTCTCATTCATGTCTCTCCATCCTGAACTTTGTGTCCGAGATTCCAATAGTTCAAGCAATGAGCTGAATAACAACTGAGAATCATGCTGAGCCTGAATCAACAACAGCCGAAGCAAAAAAGGTGACACTTCACCATTAAGAGCCACTACAAAGAATGATGAGCTGGCTTGTCCACCAACCAAACATTCAAAGGATAAGAGAATCAGTAATGCCACACCACCTTCAATCTCAGCTCATTGAGGAAGTGCCCCCGTATCTGGTAATTGCTGTGCAATGTTATCTTTTTTGTATTTTTAATGAGAGCATTCTGCCTTTGTCTTAATTCCTAAGATGAGAATTGCCTTGTAGCAGACAGTTGATGACATCTGCAATGTCCTATGAGTAACTTCCCCAAGGGTAACAATAATATTGCTATTGATTTAGATATCAGATATGTGTCTACCTACCTTATCTCTATCATGCTGTATCTTAGATAGTTGGGAACATTGGTCTCTTCTAGTAGGAATTAGTTTTATTCTGGGACGGATTGAGTAATGTTTTTAAGAAAGTTTTCCTAGAAAAGTAACTTAGAAAGGTATCTACGAGAAGACAAAACATGTGTCATGGGATTTGCACATAGGAATTCATTATCTATGTCAGCACCAATATGGTAAGTCAACCATTGTATGTAGTGGATCAACCAATACTTACAATGGTTGAAATTCAACCATTGTATGTATTGAATCAGTTTTTCTCATTCATTATATTGGTCACAACTATCATGCACAATGGTTGAAAATCAACCACAGTGTAGTGGCATCTAAATCTGCCATCCATCACACGCTATGAAGTCAAAATTGGTAGGAACCAATCCATCCGTACCTTATCAGGTGGAAGAAGTCCTGTACGCAGAGTATCATACCGTATGGCATGCGCAGCTACACAAGCCTCACTCACATCATCACTCAATGGCAACTCATCGCGCACACACAACCACAACAACCAGTAACAACCAGCCCCGAAATCACAACACAATGGCGCCTGCAGCGTCATAGCCCTTGGTGTCTCTCCCATCTCCAAAAACACAAATCATCACACGAGACTTGAAGGGAGTGTTGTTCACACTCCCATCAAGCATACCTGAATGCCGAAACACTCGCGCCGCGGTCTCCGGACCAGCCAATTCCATCACGGCGGGAAATCACCCAACTCGTCACATTTCTGTCGAGACAAGGTAAGGCCATGGAATATTAATTTCATATCAATTATTTCATGAAATGAAGCTTACATTCCCTTCCTTATTGCATCGGAAGGCACAACTGTCCACAGGAGAGGGCCGGAGTTGTTCAATTAGCCAAAACATCTGCATAGAGAGAGTACAATACAATAATATTTAGATATAATCCGCAGACAGATGTCTTTAATTCTATTGGGGCATATCTTTTGACAAGAGCACAACAGTTATTCGTGAGTGATGATTTAGATACTCATCATCGGAATATCCAAAATGGAAAAGAGCATAACCTTAAAGAGCGCCCAAAAAATAGGCCTGGGCAAGCCTGGGTATTGTTGCCGAGCAACCACTGTCTTCATTCGTTTCCTCTTCAACCTTCGAGCTTGCTCCCCCCCTTTGATAATTTTTTTTGGAGGATCACACGTCGCTTTTGTACACCCTCACAACTTGCAAGTTTTACATGAAGAGTCAAGAGAGAGAGAGAGAGGTTTGGTAAAACTGCCTCTTCTTTTCCTCCCTTTGGACATAATATCTTGATCTATGATCTATCTCAAGTGAAAAAGTTTGTCTCTCTCTAGCAGTGAATTATTTAACCAAGTCAAGATGAGAGCCACTGAAGTCATGAGCGACAAGGACAAGCAAGAACAGCTCGAGCTACGCAGAGCCAAGGATCGCGAGAGGAAGGCCAGGAATAGAGCCAAAATGTCGGAGGTGAAGCGCAACCAAGAAAGGGCCAAGGCGCGGGCGGCCATGGCCAAGAAACGAGAGCAGCTAACCGAAGAGCAAAAGGCTGCGATGAGGGACAAGGCTCGCGAATACATGAGGCACAAGCGTGGTAACATGACAGAGGAGGAACGTATCAGGAGCAGGGAGAGGGAGCGCGCGAGGCAGACGAAGAAGAGGATGGAGCGAATGGACGGCAATGAACATGTTGTTGTTCCTAGTCAAGAAAAGAAGCAGAAGGTGATTGAGATTGATGTGGCGCCTTTGGACGAGGTGGACAGGGACATTGTCGATGCCCTTTTGGGTACGGATAACGGCATGACATCCTTCGATGAAGCATTGGTGCGCATTATGATGTAAAACCGACTCATACTGTAAAGGGTAGGCATTTTACCTAGAACGGGGTGATTATTTCAAAGAGAGCAAGACGATGCATCATATGAATATGATTGTCTGTGTGTGCGTGTCCAAGCACAATTACAATATCATTCTTTGATTGAGACAAGAATTATCATATTTTCAATTAATATTATGTCATGGTTTTTGCAAAACTGTATTGTGTCCCTAACTAATACTGCTCTCTCTTGGGTCATTCAGCATAGCCATATGTTTTTTTTTGTCTCTATTGATGAGAATATTAATACAATATGAGTGCTCGTCGCTGCCCATCATTATATATTATCATCACCACCACAGTCTCTCTGAATCTTATGTGTATGTGTGACATGAATCAGGGTGATTATATTATTACAAACGAACCGCTCTGTACTTGGCTTGTTCTGGAGACAGTGAAGCTTCTAACATAGGTGAGGCAATCGACCCTTGGACGACGCCAATCCATATTGTCGAATTGCTCAAGGCCCATGATGCAATGTCAGCTTACTTGCAAAATATTTTTAATTATGGAAATGCCATCGTAAAAGTTGATACTCTAGATATCATCTCATAGTTCTATAAACTCTGCCAAGATCCACATTACAACTGTATCTTGTGTCAGCTGTTCAGCAACTACTAACCAAATTCTACCAGTCAAGGTGATGCTCTATTATTTGAATAACCATTCTATCTTTGATTGATACCTGTACAAAATCAAGACCTTTCCTAATAACAAGCATTACAAGCAAATGATACATTTTTTATCCAGTATATATTCTTCACCTCATTTCTCATTATCCTTCTTCTTCTTCTTTGACGAGTACTTACTACTCTCATACAAAAACGTATGCGTCGAATTATGATACTGTATCTGCTGCACAGGATGATACGGACTCACATTCCTTTTACCGGCCAAAAACCCACACAAATCGGCCGTAAACGTTTGACAATTCCGTTTCATCTCACTATAGGTCTTATCCCTCAATATGTAATTTACCAAATACGTGGCAATGTTGGATCGTGAGTTGTAGGTTAGTCGTACCTCGTGGGAGAAGCTGCAGTTAATGTCGACGAAGCGGCCTTGGTGTCCTTCGTACTTATTCATGAATTGTGTGATTAGTTCGTCCTTGTTGCGGTAGGGGACGTTGGTAACGCGAATCTCGGAGAGAGTAGATTTCCACGGGAGTATCATCTCGGGAGGGAAGGAAGCGTACAATTGACTGTATGGCGATGCATCCTTATCCTCGAACCAATTCGATTTGCCCTTGTAGCCCCCCAGCCCATTGAGGAATCCAATTTCAACTACCGAAGAGTACTTTTGGTGATCCCACTCGAGGAGGGCAATGCTATGGTAGAGGAGACGGTCTTTTGCTGATTCAGACTTTTTGGGGGAGGCATATCTGTGATTTATCATGTGTATCATTGTGCAGGATGGGTCATGGTTGTCGTCGGTTGTGTTGGTTTGGATTATGTCTGTACCGTATGTCAGTTTTAGATTGGAAGGTGGCCCATCAGTATTGTCATCGACAGTGGGTCCCTCCACCCAGAAAACAAATCCGGGAGAACGCTCTGACCAGCCCTGAGATGACCAAGTCGGAGCACGTAGCTCAACAATTACCATTGACTTGTTGCTGTTGTTGCTGCCTTCATAATATTCATTGATGGCATCTGCCAGCTCCACTCCCCGATCATTGCCATCATCAAACACATCCCAAATTGTCTTGCCCTTATTGTTCGACGATGAGTCACTTGCTGAAATATTTGCCCACAATTTGTCAAGAAGGGATTCCGGTTCTTGCACGCTGACACGTTGTACCTCCAGCAATGTCAGTCCAGGCCATCCATTCAGTACCCCTTTAAACACCCACCGTGCATCTTCCTGTTGCTCATTCCCCTCCTTTTCTTCGGTACCAGCAGTATGCCGTGAACCTCTATCCCACAAATCATCATATCCAGCTTCAGCCTGAACTTCCACCGCCGGTGTACCGATGCGTTTCACGCTCGACAAAAAGTCTTCCGTTGTAACAGGAAATGGCATTCCCCTCCGTGGCTTTATAACTGTGCCGGCAGGAACAAGCTGTGCTGTCCAGACAAGTCCGCCATCCTCATCGGGACCAACCAGATTTTTTAGTTCATATTCATCAAGGGAGGAGGCTCCACCGTAGGATGAGAGAGTGCACCATGGATCCTTACCAATCATGCCTACGTCTTCCTCTTCTTTGGTCATCGCCTCTTTAGTTGACTTTTCCTCTTGTTCTTCAACTTTGAGTTCCTCTGGGAGAGCAATGTCCAATTCCAATTCGTCTTCATGCTCGAGTGATTCGATCGAGTCCGAGCGAGCGGTAGAAGAAGTACCGTCGAGAGTGGCAGCAGCATTGATGTCGCAGAGCAAGCCATCGCGCATCAAGGACATTCTCGACTTCCTTGACTTCTTACCGTCTCCTGCTCCCTCCTTGTTATTATTTGTAGGCAGTGATGGCATGGTAATAAAGGCCGTCGAAGCAGGAGGTCGTTCTCTCGAGGCTGTCGTCGTCGTCGTCGTCGTTGTCGTTGGTTTGGTTAAGATCGTCGTTGGTGAATGTCACTTTGTTGTGGATGCCACCCATTGCTTTTATATTGGAAGAGATCCAAGCCAGCAGAAGCCAGCGCTTTCCTAAGGAGATGAAACGAAAGTTGAGAGAGAGAGAGCCAGAGATAGATTGAATCTGATAGAATGACGGTGAATGACGTGAACAAAAAATTATGATCCAAAAGATCCTAAGATACGTGACTAACACATATATGCCATCGCCAAATACTCTATTTCCGTAAAATATACTATTCCCCTGTAGGATGACGCGAGCAAAAGATATTTTTGATATGAATGAATCGCTAATCGACATCAACACCAGCAGGCTACAGTTAATGACCCCGAACTATCACCCCCTGGTATTAGGATTTTGACTAGTCTGTGACTAGGGGGTGGTATTTGGAAAATCAAGGACAACGTTTGTCTAGCTTCTCCACACTGGAAGAAAACAAGTGGTATAAAGTTTTTGGCTCTAGACTGGGAGACACTGGGGATGATAAGCAAAACAGGGGGTATAGTTCGAGGTCATTATGGCGGAGTGCTATCCAAACTACACAAGTGGATCCCCCAGGCCCTGGATGGTTTTGGGGGACGGGGGGCGGATCACGGGAAAAAGGGGGGGTCTGTGGGGCCTGGGGGATAAGAATAACAAACCCAACCCACCATGCCTAACCCAATCCACATTGAACCTCACCCACCGCCCGACGTCGTCGATAACACGTCCGATCGAACGCGCTCCCCTCTCATCTCGCCGTAGCCACCTCTGCTAGTAGTGTGGCCCGTTTGCCCGTGGCTCTGAAGCACATGGCCACATGGCACAATCCATTGCATGGGCTGCAGCTGTCAACCCCCCCGTGGCGATCAACACGCTTTCGTCGATGTGACCCGGGGCGCTCACTGCTTCCGTTTATTGGCAGTTCAGTACAAGTACAAGGGATGAATTGTTACCGATGAGGGTATTACAGCACTTCGCGAATCGTTCCAAATCAAGGATCTTTTCCCTCATCGTCGGCATAGGTTTGAGTGACACAGTATAATCACAATTTCATCGGATCGGTGGGTCAAGGAGAGTATGAAGGCACCGGATGCCTTGTTGTGTGTTGCCGTCATCCAATAGACAAAAGATTATGGAGCACAACGTTACGTCATGTGCTCGGTCATAATCAATGTCGCTTCGCGCAAATCCATAGCCTCGGGGATATTGACAGCAGCAAAAGTAACAAGTGAGCTATGTGAATAGTATACTTGTATGTTTGACTATTCTCTTATGCTTTGAGCAGAAATGAGAGATATGCATGAACCATCTCTTTAGAGAGATGATACGGAATATTTCTCTTGAACATGACATGGCACTTGCAACTTGTACATCTCACGAGAGAAACATATCTCAAGCGATCTTTAATACCTCAAGAGGTACTGATCTCTGATCTTTGCGGAGATTAAGATGTAATGATACTACTCAGAACATTAAGAGATGACAGATGCATCTCTCAATAAGGCAATCTAGTCTATTGAAAATAAGAGTAATGATGCAATCTCTCGGCAAAGGAGGCATTGCTCAAGCAGTATACCACAATACCAAAGATATCAAACAATAAGAATAAGAAAACACATTGATCAATGCCCATCTCAAGGGATTTGGCATATGCGGTCCTTGCTCGAGACGAGTCCTGGCCTACCACAAAGATTAGTCATTTCCTCATCAACGCAACAATTTTTGCCTTATAGACCAAACTCCATAATTTGTGTAACAGCATTACTGCCCGTGCCAATCATCACCTTTATCTCCACCAGATCGGTAATCTCAAAATTAGCGCCTCCTCAACCAATACCGATATTGTAGGGCAGAATGTGAAGAAGAACCACCGCCAAGGACAAATGATTCATGTTGACAACAACAGCAGACACAAAAGTGTTGGAGATGGAGAAGGCTTCATTCGGCCGTGAAACGAACAGTGTTCATTTGAGCCGCAATCACGATGCTCAACTCGCCCTACTGATGGTCGGCTGAGACTCCACTTTGGCCGACGTGATTGCTGGTGCTACAACAAGAAGTCATGTTGGTAACGTATACATTACGACCTTCTAATTCATTCGCCTGAGCCGCAACGAGGGGACAAGTCAAACTAAAAAATGTAGCTCTCTCTGTCCATCATGATGCTCAACTCGCCCTGCTGTTGGTCGGCTAAGACTCCACTTCCGCCGGCGCGATCGCTGGCGCTAGGACGAGAGAGGATTATTGTAAGAAGTGTCGCCAATACATTCCTGGACTGCTGACGTGATTCGTCTACATGCGGCGGAGGAGGAGCGATTGCCGCTGATGGCTACTATGACATACAGATACAGTCAAAAGTAAAAAATAAAAATGAGAGATGAGATGAGTTGGGCAGCCGTCTTGCTGCTCAACTCCTAGAGGCAACAGCTCCGCTCTCTCTGGTCTGTCCGTCGTCTGTTGTATCCTAGCTTATGTACCCGCTGTGGGTATTTGTGTTGCCTCTACTTGTAGTGTGGCTGTTTCTACCTTACATCTCTCTCTCTCTCTCTGAGAGAGAGAGAGAGAGAGAGAGAGAGAGAGAGAGAGAGAGAGAGAGAGAGAGAGGAGACGATATCAACACCAGCAGCTATCTACTCCTGGCCTCTCGGTGGCCAATTTGAATAATACATATGGTAAACATTTCAACAATCAGCAACTCTCGGGTTGTGCTCTCTCCACGGCACGTCGTCCCCAATACAACATGTATAGATGGATGGGGGATCAAGCCGGTGGGAATGTGGGTTCCGTTGCGATCATAATATATTATTTTGACTATTAAGCATATACAATATGACTTCCACAAGCATATATCTGTGAATAGCCGCTCCTCAGTTGTTGGACTGGATGTTGGTGGCAAAGTCTTCTACATTGGCCGATTGGAAGCTCCTTCTTTGCGGCAAGGTTATTAGCGGCAACTTCGCGGCCGAGGATTCAGTGTTGAACAGTCAGACAAAGCTATTGCTATACGATTGTTCTAAGTAATTATGCGGCCATGGCAATTGGCCATTGGCTGCTGTTACTGACTCTATTGTTGGCAGATAGCTTTGGTTGGCTGTGCTTGGAGCACGTCCCTGTCACGTGCACTCTGGATTGGACTCGACTCCAAATAGGGTTAACCTTAACCCTAGGAAGGGGAGAGTACTTGGAGTAGCCATTAGGCAACTTTCCAACATTCAGAGTCAAGGACGAGAATGGGAGAGATGTGTACTTTTTTGTTGATGCATATGCCCTGAGCTGTTTGAACACATTCTAAACTATCTGTGTCGTGGCATTCCTACCTGGCCTATTGAGCCTAAGGAGGCAGTTGGCGAGGCAGAATATTTCAGTATCGACTCTGTGTTGGCGTCTCTTAGAAACCTATTTCAACCAAATGGATCTGGCTAGGATGTTCTCTACTGGCTAGGAACTGATGGGGGAGAAAAAGTATGACAATCCACTGGACATTGGAATTGGAGCAGTCAGCCCTAGTGGAACTTGTCTCGAGCATATGTTGATAGAGTGCTCTCAAATTCCTGCTCAAACAATCCAGAGGAGCACATGGCTTCCCTACAATCAGGAAAGAACTTTACTTTGCATTGGCCTTTCTGCAGAGAAGCCTATCTATTTAACAGGACTAGTGGTATGGTCGTAGATATACGACCACGCAAAATGCTACACGCGCTGTA
>JALLOX010000217.1:0-13605 GCA_036939695.1 Thalassiosira ordinaria | reverse complement strand
CTTTTCATTGAGAGCGTAAAATTTTCCACGTGTTCTCGTATGCAGAGGGTGCAATTTTTAGTCTCGGCCATTTTCATGTTTGAGATGAAATTCAACTTGAACCCACTTTTCACTTCCCAGTTGCTGCAAATTCAAGGATACATTTCCTTTTTGGCTTTGAAATTCCTATCCTTGGCGTGAGCCCACATATTTCAAGTAATTTTGGTGCATTATATGCTCACAAAAATAATTCTCCAAAAATGGGCTATTGGATTGCAGCATGAGTTCTTCCAAGCTCTTCGTGCTGGTGCAATACATCCAGTCCTCCAAATTTGCATTGGAATGTTTCAATGGAGGATTGACTAGAACACACCAATGTTTGGAACTGACAACTGGTAGATACTTCAATCCGCCATGGTTGAATAGTACTCCAGCAGTTGTTGTCGACAAACCATTCTTATGTATGGACAGCAAATTGGACTTTGCGAGTAGGATCTTTTCAGAGCGACTCCTGGGATCTTAATCAAGCATTACCAAACTAACCTAATTCAGGTGACTAGCCAATCTTAGCCTATTAATACTAAATCTAAACAATGGTCCCGCTGATCAACTTCATTAGAAAAAAGCAAAGGAATCATAACGGTCTGTACCCTTGACCTTTTAGTGTGCTCATTTATTACTTCATTATCAAACATTATAAGCTCAAAGAAGAGCAAAGGTGCAAACACAAAGTCTTGCACGTAGAAAGAAGAACACTGATTCTCTTGCAGTTGCAGGGACAATACATTTTTACTGTAAACTTGTTGGCTCAAGACGCTTTCCACAATTTTGGGAGTCTGAGACATGTTTGTTAGTCCACAAGTTGGGTCCTGAATGTTGTGTGATTAGTGAATCCTGGCAATGTGTAGTGGTGGATTAGTCAGATAGTTGATTGGTATTTGAGTAGGTAAGGATGTTGGTAAGGTTAGTAGGGCGAGTCAAAGATTTGTCAAAGGAGTGTTGGCTTTTGCTAGCACCCTCCAAATTCCTTTCATAGATTATGGTTGGGTTGCATTCTCAATGTTGGGCGGAGAAAAGAGAGAAAGGATGCAGTACATTCCAGATCATGGTGTGGATTTTGCTGCTAGGGGTTTTGGGTGTGTGGGCACAGGCTCTCTTAGCCATTAGTAGACTGGGTAGAAACTCGAGAGTGAGTACTACTTCCTCTACCGGATGATATTATTGAGGCTGCTGCTGTTGCTGAAAAAGGTGCTTCCAGCCATGTCAGTGCCAGCTTTTATTTTGTCTAAAACACTCCTGCCTTTTGGTAGTGCTCCGTGCATTTTTTTTTAAGCAACGTTGCACGTTGGGTCCTACCCAAGTAATATTCTCCACAAATAAGCATTTGAATTTGTAGACAACGCCCTCAGTTTGGTATTCTTGGCTCTACAAACTCATGCCATCAACTTTTGCCTCAGGCCTGCGGTTGTACTCGCCTGTTTTGACCTTGTTGGCCCAATCAGTGCTGATAATATTACACATGCACTTCTCCAATGCATTTCCTAGTAACAGCATCTTGCGCAGATTTTTGTCAAGTTTTATGTAATATCATTCGTACTCGCGTGCATGCGCAACAGTAGTAAGGTTTCATGCCCTAGATGAGTCTCTAGCTATGTCCAAGACAAGAGTGAGCGAGCTCCTAGTTAATCCGTGCCCACACAGGAAAAGGGGGTGCCTGACCCTAGCTGGAATGGGGCGGGGGGAAAACCTGTTTGGAAATGCATTGTAACTTCTAAATTAAGTTTCGTTTTTATCTGAAGTTTCTTACCAGCGGCCATTCCTTGGAGATGGCTAGAATACGATACCAATCTTAAAATGTCTTGCATGTTTCATGGGCTATGACAACGAACGGACAGGAGGTACCAAAAGGCTTTTGTTTCAGCGCGCTTTTAGTAGATAGTTTCTTTTAATAAAGAGCTAATAAAATACAAACCTTATCTATTTTAGCAAAAGTCTTGGTACTGGTTAATAAATAATAAGGGGGTACAATAATTAACGTACTTACTAAAAATGGCCCTTATTTGTCACTCCCGTATTGTATTAGAAACAGCAAGGTTCGTATCTACTTATCATCACCATGACGGACACAGCAAACGATAGATGCATGCACCACCCAGCAATCGGTATTCTCACACAGATAAATCCATAGCTGAGAACCCCCGCCCCGAGCGATATGTAGTCGATAGAGAGATAGAAGGGCGAGCCGGCGCCAATGTTGGTGTTGTCGCTGCTAATCTGGGGGCGGGGAGATGATGTAGCTATCGTAGCCGCAGCTGGCAGTTCGAAGTTGGGCGGCTGCAGCTACAGAGATGACCTCGAGAAGCCGAGGACAACTAATAGTATTGTACTGATCCGCAGCCCCGGCCCCGGCCCCGACCTCGACCAAGAGGTGCTTGATGGTTTCTTGAAAATAAACCACATCTCCCTCTAGGGACAGTAGTGAGGGCGAGGTGCATAGCAATCTTCATCTAGAGCAGAGGTTGGTGTGCATTCCTGCGAGTGGCTTCACATAACAATGGTAAAAAATCAACTTGGGTGCAACCGAAGAAGAAGCGCCGATGAAGCTACAAGCATGGAACGACTTGGAACAATCGCCGCTGTCGCCGCCGCCAGCAAGAACGACAACCGCCACCGTGAAGACCATCATAGTATTCGTCCGGATTCGTCCGACTTGAAACGAAAGCGTGGACATCCAAGCAAGGCGCAGGGTGAGGGGGCACCGCTCCCCGCGACATTTATGTCAACCGTTCAAGATCCAGGCTATGAGGTTGAAAAGATAGAATCTTCTTTTCGAGAGAGCCATTATTCATCGGGCGGAGGGAGTGGTGGGGGCTCTTTTTTGTCTTCATCTCGAGCACCTCAGCCAACCAATAATAATATTCCTGGCGTCCCTAGGCCTATACCTGGCCCTGGCCCAGTTCCCGCAGACAGTATGACACATAAACAGGAGTTGATCAAAAAGTTACAGGCATATGGAGGAAATTCCAGCGATGATGACTTCGAGGATGACGATGGGGATGTCTCCGGTGAAGATGTATTTAGTGATGATGAGTGCGATGCAACCAATATTGGTGAGGCAATGACACAATATGAACAGTTTCTCCGAAATTCATATCAAATGGGCCTCTCAGATGCCAAGAGCAGAGCAGTGAATGGGGGGTTTAGTCAGAGTGCACTAGTGAACAGTGGAAGGGCACCGGGTAACAATCCACCTCTTGGATACCAATCATTCATGGAAGCACAGGCTCAACAGAACTATTCAGCTTATGCTTATAGTGACCAAGCTCAAGCATCTGGATATAGCTCAGCTTTTGGCGATAGAGCATCCTCAAAGAGCACAGGAAGTCATTTTGCTGTAGCGTCGTCCCAAGATAGTTACGCCCGTATCATGTCTCAACAGCACGGTGATAGACGAGCCATCGAGGAGATGCAGTCAGAGTACAGACCTCATCAGTTCTCGGTATCCACTACGGCTGGGATTGGTGGGAAACCATTGGGTGGATTACCAGCAGGGTATGAACCTCTTTCAAGTCAGTCTTCGGTATCCTCTGCTAGGATACCAACGGGGCGCAACCCAAGTGAAGGAAAACCAATAGGTGAAATACCATCAGGCTATAGGCTCTATTCAAGTCAATCTTCAGTATCCACAGCTGGTTCCTCTCGGGGGAAACCGAGAGAGAAGGTATCCTCTGGACACAAAACTCATGGCGATTATCCTCCCAGGTCATTCCATGGTAGGTCATCACATCATGGTAGACAGGCGTTTGATCCAGCAACTCTTATGGCCAAACATCATAAGTCGCATGGAGTTTTTGCTAATTTAGAATCAGACCTCTTGTCAAAGGAAGGTATGTTTGATCAAAATTCACGTTCAGCCACTGAGGAAGATCCCGTGCCCCATCCGCGGCTCAAAGAAAGGCGGCATCATAATAAGCCACCATTGTCCAAATTTAGACGGAGAGGAAGTATTGATACGCCGAATTCCTCTTCTCCCGCCTCGTGGAAATCCAATGCTGTTAATGGAGAGGCCTCATTGCAAAGAGGCAGAGATGAAATGTCTACAAAATCAGCTCCAAGTTATAGCCAATACCCTCAACATCCTACAAACTCGGAGTCATCTAGTAGGTTTGTTAGGATGATTCCCCCCAATGTGTTGGAGCCTGCACGACAAATCAAAGAAGCAGCTTCCTCGAATAGAAGTATTGACATGACCGTCAACAGTGGTCCAACAACTGCAACAGGGACAAGAGCTGCACCTCTATCTGCAACGGCAATGACTATTGGTGATAAAGGCCGGACATATTCAAGCAATGTCATAGCCAACATGGACGCAGTGGTGCCCCATCGAACTGGAGGCAGTTTTAATGGCAGCAGGTCAAAAGACACATTAGACTCACGCAGCTTTCAGCAGTGTATCCAAGGTGGAGGTGGGGGTAGCGTAAGAGGTGGGAGCAGTTTGAGGGAACCTTCACGTGAAGTTATTGCCAGCATGGAAGCAGACATTATGCGTCTTGAAGAGGAGGAAGATCGGATGGCAATGGATCAGCATGGAGGACGCCGCCATCCTATTGGTTTGGCTCACCTTCCCCAACAGCCCTCTGGGATGAACCAGAGGGATACGCTAAGTATCATGATGATGCAGCAGCAGCAGCAGCAACATCAGCAGAGAGAGATATTACACCAAGCAAATGGCAACAGATATGGGCACTCACTTGCTGATCAAATATCCAACATGGCAATTGACCCTCTACATCTTGAGGCACAGCTGGGCGCTGACAATGATGATTCAAGTTCCAGATCGAATAATTCCTTCATTTCCTACGATGGCAAGTGTACAAACATTTATGCAACTCGCGCCAATACATCCGAACAAGAGCTTGCGCTTCATGCTTTAAATGACGCCATATGTGATTTGTACAATGGGAAAGCTGTTAAGTCTATTTTGAGGCAGTATCCAACTGTGACACGATTAGTCCGTGCCGATGATGAGACAGGGAATGTTCAATTGCATTATGCAGTTAGGAATGGGAATGTTAAGGCAATTAGGAGGATAATTAGGGCAGATCCTGGGTGCGCACTGATTCGAAACATTCAGGTGAGATGCCTGTCCATTTATAACTACTACCTGAAATATGACATTGCTCACCATTGTTGACCTTTTGTTCCATATATCAGGGGTACTGCCCACTTCACTTTGCAGTCCAAATTGGCAACTATGCTGCTGCTCAACTCCTATGCTGTATGGTGCCAGCATCAGCTGAGGTGCAGGTGAGTTTATTGAACTGGGTTTCAGTTTTGTTCTGGTGTCCTGGAAGAATGTTGACACATAATCTCAAGCAATAATTTGTCTGCTCTATTTGCCCAGTGCGAAGAAGGCTGCCTTCCCCTTCATGAAGCTGTTTCTTCTGCGGCCCACCTTCCTGATGCCCCGCAGATAACTGCAGCACTCATTACTGCCTTCCCATCTGCGATCAAAATTACCAACGATGAAGGGCTCCTGCCACTGCATCTTGCAGCTATGTCTGGCTCCAGTGCTAGCATTCGGACTATATTTGCATTTGGATTCCGTACAATCTACGCACGCGAGAATACAGAAGAAATGCTCCCGCTCGACTTTGCAATTGAAGGGTATAGGACGTCCATCGAGGAAGCCAATGAGGCCCGTGGGATTATAGAAGCAGAAGCCAGCAATGATGATGTCTCTGAAATGCCCGAGAATGCAATCGGGTTCAGAGAGTGTATTGATATCTTCCTCATGTCAGCTCTGTATGACCGGCCGGTATTGACTCCTGCGAGAAATGTGCAACGTGGTATTTTCTTGCCAATTCACGGTGCTGCAGCTGCCCAACCATGCATAACATCGTGGAATCAAATTGTTTCCATGTATGGAAGGGAATACGCTAACGATGTTGACGTCCGTGGTCGAACAGCACTCCATGTCCTTGTAACATCAACGTTATCTCATTCCGATATTGTGACTCAAATGATCGTTGACATCAATGAATTGGACCCCACAAGCACAACCACCTTTGATGATAGCGGACTGATCCCACTCCATGCTGCATTGGCACATAGAGCACCATACCACATCGTTGACAATTTACTGAGAACAAATCTAAGTACCATCAGCACAGAGGTTGATGAGGATTGTGACAATGTAGAGTTCCGGGGCATGTTGCCATTTCAACTTGCTGCTGCTTGTGGATGTAGTCTTGATATTGTGAATATGTTGCTAAGGGCTTATCCAACTGGAGTTGCTGGAGCATTGTTCGGAGGAGAGTGTAGGAGATAGGATTACAAATCAGCTTGAGCCCCTTTTGCCAGACAAAATTAGATGGTGCTCATATATTTTTTTATCAATAATGCATACAATTGGAAAGCATTGATTCCACCACAAACAAAACAACATTTTAGGCCAGACAATGGATCTTCAACCACCCTGCATTACACTCTTCCCTGTTAGACATGGGTAGAAAATAGCTTTTGTTGCCTATTATGAGTCCTCGAGGTCGCATCCATCATGCACAATTTGTCAAGTCGAGAATCCCATGAAACTACAGATTTCTTTGTTTGGCATGTCAGCCACGCAGGCCTACACACTTCTACCTGCTGTCAGAACTTCCGGTGTTGGAGACAATGTTATCGACAGAATCTCTATACTGGAAGACTTCAACACAAATAGAGTGAACTCAACTATATGCAAAGAGTGGTTGTTAGGAAGTGATCTACTAGCTATCATACATAGTCGAGAAAAAGTATAATCAGTTTATTGAAGAAACATATTGATATTATGTATATAAATGTGGTATGGTATTGTTTGAAACATATTGATATTATGTATATAAATGTGGTATGGTATTGTTTGCTGCTGAGGTGTGCGACATATCTCAATCATCCCATTCATTTAGTGCGCGTAGAGATTCGGCAGCTACTGTAAGGCGTTGCATCAGCTCTGCCATTTCACCTTGTGAATCACAATCATCTGCATGAGATGCACCACCCTCATCGAGAGAATCAACTCGTTCTATATAGTCTTTGATTCGCCTCATTCTTTGCACCACATCAGCCATGATGCTATCTTCAGATGTATTGCTCTCGAAGCTACCAACATTGTTCAGAGTTATCTCGACCAATGAGTGTTTATCGCCGATGCTTTTCAAAGACCCGTTTTCACTTGCTGAGCTCTTCACTTGTCCTTCAGAGCCTGGCAGTGAAGCAACAATGGTGTTGAAATCGTCCTCTATTTCGTCAATCTGTTTGAACAGCTGGTCCATTGAAGAATCACCCCAAGACCTTGTGGTCTGAAGCTGTGGGTCCATTTCGTTGGTGGGAGAGTATGGATCTCCTGACGATTCACTATTTTGAAAAAGTTGACATATTGCGTTGGAATCAGCTTTGGTTGCACAGCTCTTGATTTGGCCCATGTGTGGTTTTATAGTACCGGCAAGAGATATTGCTTTGTCAGTTGAGCTGTTGTTATCAGCGCGGAGTCTTTGCCCTTTTGACTTTGGTGTAATGCCATTGTGAGCTGGTAGACTTGGGTTGGTGTGTGTGGCTGCAAGTCCATCTGGAGGAGGATCCTTGGTGCCATGCACCCTTGGAGACTCCGCTTGTCTGTCATTTTGAAGCAACTTTGGTGAGTTATTAGGGCGTGGTGACTCATGCTTGGTGTCAGAAAGTGAAGATACTGGGAAATTATCTGGCGGATCCCTTCTCTCGCTGTCGCGGAATATCATTCTACGTCCTGGTGGATCAGCACGATGTTCAGTTGGACTTGAGTGTGGACTCAATTCTTGCCTTTCATAAATACAAGCCTTTGTACCTTTTGGTGAAGGATACGCATTTTCATCGCTGTCATGGAAAAGGTCGAATTCTTTTTCACTTTTGCCGACGGTTATGGGAGATATGGATATCCCAAAACCGTTCCTACAGCGAAGAGAAGTCATGGTCGCGTCATGCTGGCCATTTTGTCCCCAAGAGCAGAAAGGCCGTCTTTCTAGTTGCCTGGGCCTCCCAAGAGGCGAATATGCTTGCTCGTAGCGAGGTGTATGCTCTATCAGAACTGGAGTTGGAACAAGGTGAGGGGGTCTTCTTTGGACTGCAGAGTCTTGCGGTGCAGGAGCATCATTGTATGTGTGAATCTCATTTTCTGATTTGCTCAGGTTAGCATTCCCCTTTTGGTCCTTGCCATTGGCCATCATCATTATTTGAAACACTCCATTTGTTTCTACATTCTCTGAGGGCACTGCACCAAAGGAAGAGTGATCAACTTTCGGCATCTGCTTAGCAACTTCTCTCAATGAGTCCGCTAATTGTGAAATTTTATCACTGAGACTTCCAGATAGTCTAGTCGTTATCCCATCTTTGACAATATCATTCTCTCTGCCATGTGGTTGTTTATCCTCCAAATGCCTGCTTGGTGTTTGAACTTGGTTCCGCATGCTTGACGATGTATCTGGATTTTGAATTGACAGCATCAAGTCGCAATCATGGGCCTGGTTTGCATTTGCACCATCGGCACCCAAGTTTGACAAGGTCTGGCTCATTCCAATAGTCTCGACTGCATTCTTTGAGCCAATGTCGCTGCCATTTTCTCTTCGTCCGATGCCAACGCCTATCTGCGTGTCTTTACTATTTCTTCCATCATTACTGCTGGGCTCTGGATTATTGCGTGGCTCTTCAAAACCCTTTCCTGCATCATTGGACTCATTGATTGTCTCTTTTGGCTGGTCCCGCCAGCTATCTGAATTTATCATACCTACTGACATTTGTTGCATACTCGCTTCTGGATTCACCTTCTCAAGAAAATCATGCTGTCGCAGACTTGTTTTGTGCATGTTCCTGGCATGAGATGTTTCATCAACGCTCTGTGAGGATGAGGCATGACCGTGCTGGCTGCTAACATCATATGATTCATAATTCCATATGCGTTCATTTGATGGAATGTTCCGAGGACATCGGGTTGATGATTCATCCGAAAAATCTTGAATCACTGATACTTCTGATATGGACTCTTGTCGTTGATTCTTCTCAGCTGGTGGTAAAAAGAGAACACTCTGCTGGCTTCTGGTTGCAATTGCTGTCCAAGATCGTTGATTCTCTGAGACTTCCGATATTGAACCTTGGAACTGATTAGTGGAGTTATAGGATGCTCCACTTTCAATTGTATGTGTATCGTGGCTCTCTTTGCAATGATCAACCGAATGCCGGCCATCTGCGTACAGTTCGTAAATGGCATGGCCCGCTCCATTGCTCTCTGGAGCAAGCTTTGAACCGATGTCACTGATATTTCCTCTTTGTTGTTTGCCTGTGCTATTTTCACCCATATCTGTGGCCGACTTGGAATTGTCGTGATCCCCACTAGACACATTCTGGGGTTCATTGATTGTCTCTTGTGGATGGTCTCGCCAGCTATCTGAGTCTATCATTCCTGCTGATAGCTGTTGCGTACTCGCTTTTGGGGACACCTTCTTGAGTTGTTGTAGACTTGTTCCATGAGCCTGGCTATTCCTGGCTTGAGAGGTTTCATCACTGCTCTGTGAGTGGTTGACTTGCTGGTTGCTACCATCATATGATGCATAGTGCCAAATGCGCTCATTTAGTGGTATGTTCCGAGGACATTGAGTTAATGATTCCTCCGAAAAATTTTGATTCGCTGACACTTCCGATGACATTGACTCTCGATGTTGGTTTATCTCACTGGGTGGTACAAAATAGTGACTCTGTTGGCTTCTGGTTGCCATTAATTGTTGATGCTGTGACACTTCAGATACCGATCGCTCGAAATGACTGCTAAAGCTTTTGGATTGTTCTTCTACTCCTATCTTGGCGCAGGGCTGGTTGTGCTGAATCGTCGTCATGCTGGAAGGCAACTCGCTTGGGCCCTGAGTTACCGATGCCAGTGCAGATCCATGATATTCTGAAACTTCTGATGCTGACCCCTCATACTGACTGCCCAGGCTTTGAGAAATGTGTCCTGCCACTACTGCTGCCCTGCATGGCCATTGCTGTTCTAACACTGAGTCCTCATGCTGATTGCTGGGATTTTGGAAAATATGTCCTTCTGCTACTGCTGCAGTGTACGATTGTTGCTGTAGGTGAAACTTCTCACTGGAAGGTGAATTTTGAGGATACCTGGTTGAGGATGCCTCCGAAGATCGACTATAATATGACACTTCTGATGACAATCCTTCATTCTGATTGCTTTGATGTTGATCGAGTTCATCTCCGGCTTGTGTTCCCATATACGGCATGCTCTGATGAATTGCCATCTTGTCTGTAGGATCGGAAGCCATCAAAGATTCCTTATATTCCGATACTTCTGAAACTGAGTTGCTACCACTATGGTAAAGTGCTGCTGATGAGTTCGGTTGATATTGACAGAAAGCCATACCACCTGAAGGTAAGTTGTGGGTTGATGATGCCTCCAAAGACCCTTGATAATCTGACGCTTCCAACATAGACTCTTGACATTTGCTTTGGCATCTTGGAGGAAGTTGATTGACTGACTTCGATGCACTTGGCTGATTAAGCTGGTTAGTCTTGCCCTGGTAGTACGAAAGAGAATACTCTACCGCGGACTGGCGACATTGGACACTTGAATTAAGAGACTGAGAAGAAAGCACAGCACTGATCTGCGATGATGCATCATTGGGGTGTGATGATGAGTGGCGATGTTGGACACTTGAATTAAGTGACTGAGAAGAGAGCACAGCACTGATCTGTGCTGATGCATTATTGGGATGTGATGATGAGTGGCGAACCCAGTAATCACTTTGATTGATGGTGTTTAAACCAATGGATGAGGTGGAATATTGCTGATTCCAACTTGGTGCATTGTTTGCCAAGCCTTCGGCACTTGGGCCGTAGTTGACTGTCTCAGAGCAGTCACCTATAAACTGGAAAGGGCCACTTTGAGCTGAAGAGATGGGCCCAAGGAAACCCTCTTCCAGTGCATTCAGCTGTTTTGTTTCCTCTAAAATGGCCAATGATTCGGAATCTTTTTTCAGTGGATATCCCGAGAGTGATGGTGTATCTATGATTTGATCCTCCAGAGTGCCATCAACTTGGTCACTATTTTCCTCTGGCGAAAGTGCATTTCCTTCCATATCATCTCTATTCTCAATCATATCACCAACTGCACAACTCCTCTCTTCTGAGATCAATACATCTGTCTGATTGGACTTTGACGGCTCCTTCTTCCTTCTCTTTTGTCTAGCAAGTCGCTTTGCTTTCCGGTGAATTGCTGGGCAAGCAACACAGTCTATTGTTTCTAAATCCTTCTTCATCATTGGCATAGTACATCGATCACACTCAGATGTAGTCAATTCGTGCCCTCTAATGAGATCTTTTGCGATTTGCTTTGTGGCAATTTCTTTCCTTTGTTGCCATGAAACAGAGATATCGTACCGTAATACAAATGTTTAGTGCAATGAAATAGTATTCTCGGTGGAAGTTCGATCATGCACACTTACTTTGCTGAATAGCTCTCCATTAGCTTGCGCTCTTCCGACTCTGTATTGATAAGCCCAAGACTCCCTGAAGATTTGTTTGTCAGTGATTGGGGTTGAGTAGACAGACATGTATTTTCTTCATCTCCCACCTCATTTTCCTCGTGCCGATCAGTTTCTCCTTCTGCGCTGCCACTGCAACTGCCATTTTTACTTTGATTTGCATGGTCCTGACTGGAGAAACTCTTTTCAACATCGTCTTCTGAATCAGTTTCATCGTTTTCTTGGGCATCGTGAAGATCTGAAAATGGGTCGTCGTCCGAAGAATAATAATTGGGAGAGAAGCCATCGTGCCTCTTAGTTTGGGAGTAATGCGCAGATATATTTGATGAAGGTGCCTCATTTTGAGCAGACTCGATATTGGAGAGTATTCTATCCAAGGCCTCAACAGTATCTCCTACCTCTTGTCTAGATTCACCCGCATTCTCTCCATTGTTTTGCTGCTCTTCTTGCTGATCATCAATTATTCTGATATGCTCGTATTGAATTTGACCCTTCCTTCGGTATTGCTTGTAGTTCCCATCCGATAAAGAAGAGAGTCCTGAGAACATCGGATTTTCTCCTAGACTCAATTCATTATCATTGAATCTAAAACGAGACGGCTCCATCCTTTCACTACGAGATGAACTATTGCTAAGACGAGGTGTCGGATCTTCAACTGATGTAGAAACATGAACAGCCATTCGTTGGTCATGCTGATCTAATAATTCCACTGGAGTAGAGCTAACAACTATCATTTTGGCATGCTTTGGGTCATCAAAATTATAGCCGCCGTCTTGAGAATCATTTTCACCTTCACTGGCCTCATCAAACCCACTCTCAAGCCATCTGTCAAAATTTTCCATCATTAACATTCTGCACTTCGTATGCTCATACAATATATGTGTTTTGCAATTGATGCATAGTGGTGGCAATAAATTCTTTATTTTGTCTTCAATGGTGTCGTCGCCATTGTATGTTTGACAAACAGATATGCGAGACTTTTTTGTGGATATGTAGAGGTAGGTGAGCTGGCCAGAGCAGTTTGGACATGCCGGACTAGCCCTATTCTTTCCATGAATTGTTTGAATGATCTTTTGTTGAGTATTATGAATATTTTCTGGAGAGTTGTTCGATGAGGTTGACAATATTATATTGCCAATCACATTCAAACCCCGTTTTCGTATGCTTGACTTCGTCCCCTCAGACAGTGGGTGGTCGCTGTTCCTATAGATGATTTTTTGCAGTTGTATGAGTTTACTCTCATCGTCAGCTTCATCGCTGACTGACAATTCTTCGTATCGAGGCCTACAACTTTCTTGAGGTCTGTATCTCGAGGAGGTGGTATTACTACTTTTTCTGTAGCGTCCTCTGCGCTCAAGGACAGAGAGCGGATATTCACGCACCAAATTTACTTCGCTCCCAACAAGAGACAGCGGGTCATGGCTTGACTTGGGGGTGAGAGTTCTGAATGCATCTTTGGTGCGTGGTTTTCTGGATCGCTTATTGAGAGAAGTGGTTGAACCCTGTCTCAGTATTCCTCCCTTTGTCGGCCTAACAACTTTGGAGGCATCTTCGTGCACTTGTGATAATGTACCACAGCGAAGAACCATACTTTAGTTCATCTAAGGCTTCTTTTATCAATCTCAAAGTCAACAGTTAATCTAATTGGCCGCGCATTCATGTTCGTGTCGTCGCCCTTGGGGCTCTAGGCTCCTCTCTTGGTTGTTATTCCACCACAAATATCATAGAGCATAGGGCATAGAGGAGCTGCGCGGCATCGAGAGGGGTTCATACCATCCCCAGGAGACGTCTCTAGATCTAGAGTTGGAGGAGGACTGAGGAGGGCTGGGTCGAGTTGTTTCGTGGAGGGTGTATCGTAGTTAGTGGGTCAAGAACTTGCGTCGGCATCAAAAAGGAATCGACACCATCTTCTTGTGTTTTCGCCAAAATTCCTTTATCGAGAAAGAGAGTCCCGCCGAAATTCATGCCGAGAGGTCTGAGTCTGAGCTTCGTGGGTTAGTTAGTTAGTTAGTTAGTTATTTTTAGGATTTCTGATTTAGGGAACTATCCCAATGAGTGCCTAGACCTGGATGAT
>JALLOX010000216.1:0-13668 GCA_036939695.1 Thalassiosira ordinaria | reverse complement strand
GCTGTCAGATTACTGCTCGGCCCGGCTCGAGTATTAGCGTCTGCCAGTGAAGAGTTTTGGGAGAGCGGGCAATTGAGCCCGGCCGTTGTCTCACTCTTTTTGTCTGTTATTGCAGTGCAAAAGATGAAGGATATGGAGAGAGTTGGGAGGGCAGGGGTTCAAGCACGGCGCTATCTTGCTTTTTCATTTTCAAGTAGAGCACGATGCCTGAGCTCTCCTGTTTTGATTTTTTGTCATATCTTCGATTTTAATTATAAAAATCTAGACGATCAGCGACTGTTTTATTCGCAATGACATCTGATTTAAGGACGATATTAGCTATTATTTTTATGTCTGTAATTCAAGGGAAATCAAAAATAAAATAAAACAACCGCGCACATTAAAAAGGTACTATTATGTCAAATACCCATAACATTGTCTAATTTAGCTAATAATTTTTATTTTTCCAGGTGATATTAGCTTGATACAATAAAAAATATCACCTAGGGCTGTTTCTGTGATGTGGGTTGAGTCCTGACTGTTGTGTGTGATTTGTGACCTGTGAGAATTGATACAATTGAAAATGAAAGTTCCATCTTTTGTCAATTGGCAAGCATGGCTTGATTGGTTGCTATTTGGCATGCAGGGCTGAAGGAAGCTGACATTGCCAGGTCTTGTTAGCAGTGCAAAGTAGTCTTTTAGTTTATGTGATGTGCAATCACCATGGTTCTTTAGGAGCTTCCACATGCTGTCATGCTCACCAACAAGTAATCACAAGCCACTAGTCACCAACAAACAACAGTGCCTAACTACACATACTCCAACGTATTTCCACAAATTGGAAGAAGTTCCATGATTTCATGGTAGATAAAATAACCCCTCTCCCAAGATAGATTAGGTAGAAGTTATGAGACCTACAAAAATAAATAGTTTATTCAGTTGGAATTAGCCCAGTCCTAAAGTAGCAAAGTTTTCAAAGCTAGAATTTAATAAGCTTTCAAATTTGGAGTTATCCAATTAAGTATGGATCGACATTGTCAGAGTTACAACTTTCCCCCTGGGCTTCATTTCCAACCATTCTGACCCTGTGATGAAGACAACAACGTTTGAGACAGGCCATTCTAAGGATGCAATGCAGTAAGTCAAGTCCATATTGAGACATTATTGATCGTTGGATGGATTCATTGATCTGGGTGCAACAGCGCCGGCCATATTTTGGGCATGTACATCTTGGTTGACAAGAACATTGATGTCTTGTTAACCATCACCAAACCAACTCTGAACATGCCTCTGTCCTGTTGGAAGACAGCAGAAGGGTAGCTGAGAATCCTTTTGAGCACATTATATACATTGGGAATTATAAAAATGTCAATCAGGACAGTCAGAGGCTGGGCAATTAATTTCATCAGCTATACACTGAACTATTAGAGTTGTGTTCAAGCAAGGACCAAGGAAAACTGAGAGGCAAAGAGGGTTTTGACGCCATTGATGGTGCAAGGAATTCTCTGAGCTACACTTACAGATCAAGCAAGTGTCCGGTGGGCTTGAAGCTCACAAGATAAAATTTTGTGCCTTGATGTAGGCCATCAACATGCTCATCACCTTCTTCTAAAAGAATGGGATGTCTAGCAAGGAACACAAGGAGAAATTCAATTCGCTGTGGTATTAGCTGTCCAACTCAGGGGATCATTGATAAACTATCCAGATCTCATTGGCACAAGGGCCAGGGAGACATTCATCAGCAACGGGAGAGTAAATACAAATCGGGCCGGTCAACCAAATGCGGACGACTAAGCCGCAGCCGCAACTTATGTGGAAAAATGATTTTAAGGCATATTTGATATTATTGGGTGGCACAAAAAATGACCGTTATCATCCGCTCAATGATTACTTGAAGAATCAGTACACAGTAGACAGTGATCAGTGACCCATACCCAATAGATGGCAAATCTCTTCTGGGCATAATAAACAACTTTAGGGTTAGCACTTCCAGCGAATGAAATTGGCATGATGAAGCAAATTAATGTGGTGTATCGGTAGGAATGATGGATTTGCCTTTCCTGGGCAACACCAATAACCGATAACAATGGAGCCAATATGACACAGGGTGGAATCAGAGTGGGTGGCAACCCTTGCCGAGACAAATAATAATGCTACCAATACAACCAGATGGGGCACATTGCAAGGTTTTGCTCAGAACTGTCCAGCAGTGAACACTGTCAGATCGTTGTCAGCTTGCTCCAAGATGCAAGAACTCTACCTTGACACCTGCATGACTATCAACTAAATAATGCAAAACCAAGACTACCTTACAGGAGTGCATACTGAAGACACCTCTTTGCGGTTGCAGACTAAGGTAATGGAGGCAGCACCAGCATCAACAATTAAGGTTACCTTGGATCTATTCTCATGTGGTTAGGTCAGATGAGCATACCATCGTGATCTCTTTCAATTGCCATGCCATTCAATAGCTCAATCTAAAATACTAAATGTTCATATATAAAACACAAAAGCATTAGAAACATTGAAGTTCAAGCACTCCAATTGCCTTCTATGTCTTTGGGGATACATGCACTCCTCGAATTTTCATACTCTATTAGTTGGTACATGTTTCATTGGCACAACATATTCCCTTTTGATATCTACCATTGCACCTGTATGTAAGATGCGCACTACCCTTTAGCCCTACTTTTGGCAGACCAACAAGCCTAAGCCAAAACTCTGTTTTTCATACAGATGATCATTCCATCATGTTGTCGGACAGCTGTGACATATCCTTGTTGCTCCAGTAGGTTGTGAGTTCTCTCTGGCCCAACCCATCTTCGTCATCTTCTCTAACTTCACCTTCCAATGGCGGTGGCCGGCATGTGAACGCATCCGTAACAGCTTGCATACTACGCTTTGACATTTGGTACATGGGTATCACCCGGAAGGGTTGTTCAAATAAATGGCTAATCTCATCTAGTCCAAACATGGCAAAACCCACGACCATCGTCAACAGTGTAGTCATCACGGTGTCCAATCCTGACATATGTAACGCTGGTGGCAGACAGAAGAGGTAAAACACAAGCAACCTGCTTGTATGGGACGTGTAAAGCGTGGGGATGGGAGATGCACGAATTCGTCCCGTGGCAGTGATAGCCTCAGCGAGAGCATGTGCCGTGTGATCAAGTGCAATCTCCTCTGCAGTAGTGAGGCGGTGCTGCTTGCCCAAATGAGCCAAAACCTGTCGTATTCTGGTAAGGACTGCCACTGTCTTTTGGCGTTGGGATAGTACATAATCTGCATCCTTTTTATTGGGCAACATCGCCCGTACTAGTTCAACCACATCATCCTTTTTGCTGAAGCGTAGTTGACTTTTGAGAAGCCAGCCAAATAAAGAAACATGACGACCCAACATTAATGCTAGCTGCTTGTCTACCGGATATACAAACGCAGATATTAATTGAGCCATTTCACGAGTGTTGAGTACAACCTTCGACCAGAGGTTGCGTGCATCATACAAACGACTCAACGCGTGGTTGCTCCTCAGAGTTAATAGGAAGGCCACAAATGTAGAAATAGTTCCGAGACTTGACAATGGGATCTGTGGTTTCTTAAAGTAGACAAACTTATCCTCAATCCACATGGACAGCAACGTCCATGCCAGCAGCGAAAGTTGTTGCGGCATAATCCGTCGCACCAGTCGGCTGTGCGGAAAATTCTTGAGGTATCGAAAGTAGCGCAGGCGACTGTTGTGGAATTCCCAATCCTCCAAGTTCCATGTCTTTGAGTAGGAGAGGGAGGATGATCGACCCATGAGATGTTTGGGAATGCATGGGTCGAATTCCATACCCCGAAGGTCGTGTAGGACGTGTTTCACATCACTGGAAAATTTCAATAGGGAGTCGTTGCCGGCTTCTTTTGGGTCTGATTTTGGAGTGTGATGGGTGGATAAAGAAGCTCCGTTGAGAAGATCCGATGATGGTGAATTGATGTGAGAATCGGCTGTGGAACCGACACGGAATCTGGCGCGATGAGACTTGCAAATATCCGATACCCTCAATGGCGCGAGGAGGTTGTATTGCTGGAAAGATTCAACCCTTGAACCTGCGTTGAGGAGGAGGAGAACGAGTAATGCCATCCTTGCAGAGGGCATCATAACGCAGCTGTGATTGTGTCAGTACCTGTACGCTGTTGTGTCGTTCAATTGAACCTAATCAAAAGCAAGGGTCGGAAGGTCGCTGCGCCGTTTGAGCGCTATCTAATGAGGCTGACGGATATAGGAAATGAATAATGGTTTCCGAGATATCGATAGCAACAACTTTGACTTTGATTTGGATGGCAGTGGCGGGCGGAGGCAGGATCGATGGAGGAACACCGATCATCGATCACGCGGATCATCAATCATCATGCATGGGCCGGAAGTTGTTGGAGTGGCAGCGGGCAGCGAGAGGCAGTGATGTCGTCCATGACACTTCTTTATGTCACAAATCTGTACATCGAACAGATAAGATTGCACGAAGGAATAGTTATAATTGAATTGTAAGTATCTTGCTCCCCCCAATCAAGTCTCTCCTCCCGCCCGCCGCAAAATGAAATGAAAGGAAATGAAGTTTGATGTTGATGTGAACCTATGTGAACCATCACAGATGCTATTTTCAACACACATCACATGACATGTTGTTCGAAAACGAAAAGGGGGGGCGGTCTCCGGTTGCAAGAAGCCAAAAAACAATCAACTCAGGATCGAAATGTTGCAACTTCAAAGTTCTATGGGCACTGACACTGCTTGCATGTGGCGTCCTTAATGTCTGGTATTCTTCTCACCTAATAAGAGTAGAAGAGGATGTTTCCAAACCAATGCACTCAACACCTCATCGCCATCACATGCATCCCCCGGAAGCAGGGCCGCCTACGTTCCCGTCCATACCACTAACCACATCAAAACTCGACAACAATTACAATTTTACCATTGCAATATGTGCCATCGTCAAAGACATGGATGCCTACCTCATGGAATGGTTGGATTATCACCTTGGAGCTATGTACATCGAAAACATCTATCTATATGATCACTCGGACCAGTTCTACCTCAAACACTGGCAAAACAACACTCGCAATCATCCATTATATCGCCGCGTACGGGTATTTCATTTCAACAAGGGAAAAACGGCCCAGAGGCAGGCATATCAAGATTGCATTGCAAGATTCGGAAAGATCAATGACTCACCCCTGGGGAAAGCGACGAGCAATCGAAAATTAGACGTCACCGCAGGACACGACTACCTTGCACTCATTGACGGAGATGAATTCCTCGTGCCAAAAGGGAAATACACTTCCGTCCACGGTGTTGTCAATGATTATCTCCATCCATACGGAGGGGCATTAACAGTGAACTGGATGCTAATGGGTTCATCAAATAAAACCTTCTACAGTCCCATACCCGTGACAAAACGATTCCAGCACACAGATGAGAGACCGCATTTTTTGGTCAAGACCATTGTGAAGGCCTCCGACTTCTCAGGCATTAAGAGCCCACATTCTGTTTCTTTACGACAAAATCTAGTGAGGACTACACTTTACAAGGGGGCAATTCAAAATGAACAATTTAAGAACGTAAGCAAAACAGGTGCAAGCGATAGCAAATTGCCATCATCCGTGATGCTAGTACACCATTACAAATACATGAGTGCAAAAGAATATGATTACAAGAGTTGTCTGAGAATGGCTTTTTCAGGATGGAAAAATTGCGATACGTATACGAAGAAGGCTTGGACTCCAGACCTTCTGAAGGTTATTGGGAAGCCAGAACATGTTGCCTCAAGTGTTGGAACTGTCTTTGATGACTCGGCTTGGAAGATTTTGTGTGATCGAGTGCCCAAGTACCGAATATATGATGATGAAATATTGTGGGGAGACTACACACGGAGCAACTGAATCTGATCTGGCAGCGCAACACATAATCATATTTCATTTCAAATGAGATACTAGCCTCTGCCAGCATACAGCTTTATCCTTTCCTTTTTTTGTGGCACAAAGCAATACGATTACTATCGTGATCTTGTATGCAAATCGAATTATCGACAGTTGCCTCAAGCGGGGCAGCACGTATACATCGTAGGCACCAACTGCAACGTCATTCCCTTGCTCTGTTCCACGCGAAAAGTTGCACATTTAATCTTGTACTTTTGTTCGTGGTGCTCTGCAAACAGGCCGTAAGATGTAACATTGAATGAAAGTATATTATGCACCAAATCCAGTACATGAGAAACCATGGAACGATAACCTTTCCATGTGAGAAACAGCCACATCAGTCTTTTCCTACCATTCCCCTCAAGATGATCCGTCTCCAAACCAATGACGGCACCTTGCAGTATACATATCCCTTCGTTCCAGCTCCAACGCAACTCGTTCTGCCTCTAACAACGCCTCCACATCATCAAGTAGTGCCACCCTATTTTCCAGGCGCTGTAAACGTTGGTCAACAATGTCCATCAGGGTGCGTTCAATATTGATTTCGGCCTCTGCTCCTTTCTGTGCAGCGGCACTGGCAGCTGCTGCAACAAAGGCTGCCTTTCTCGCTTCGGAGATGCTATCTGTGGTCTGGAGGGCTGCGTCGATAGATGCCTTAAGTACCTCTGGGTGCACACCATCAATGATCTGCGAGAACGTGGAGCTACTGTTATTGGACGAGTTCAATACATCCGCCGTAATTTTGGCATCTTGCGAAGGAGGTTCAAGGAAGGCACGCTGACAATCACCGGCAGTGACACCACCTCCAATATCCGCAGCAACCCCATCCCAATCCACTACCATCTTTGCTTGACCCCCAGAGTCATCCGTCTTCTTGCTGACATGTTTGACAACGGACACCTCGAGCCTTTGCATATGTTCTGTCGTCCAAACCATAGAATGTTCCACCTCAGCATACTTCCTCTTTATCTTCCGTGCCAACAAACCTCCCTCAGCATGCAATCCACGCAAAACGGCATTACTAGGCGCAGTCTCGCCGATCTGCCCGTCGTTCAATAATCCCCAATCCATGAGGAATTTATGCAGCCGAAACAAGCTTCCGGCATCACCTGCAACGGAGCGCCGTATGGCAGTGGAGGTAATATACTGATTGCTGTTGCGTTTGGCCAGGTTGAGTATCTGTTCGCGTGTCGCAATGTAAGATGATGGCGTGCGATGGGGTGCGCTCGTATTAAACCATTCAGGCAGGCTGCGTTGTTCGAATTCAGATGGCTTGTTATGATTGTACCACGAGGGTTTTGAAGCTGCATCGTCTTCGGCTTCTTCCTCTGCGAATGGGACAGAGGATGGCTGATGTAGAGAGGCGGAGAGTTGAGGGGTCCCCGCTGGTAACGGGACAAGTTTGCAGATTGCTGGCTGCTGCTGCTGATGGGTGTTGATAGAGGGTCGGGCGGTGACTGCTGCAGTGGTAGAAGCCTGTGCTGTGGTGCTTGACTGGACTTCTGCTGACGCAGATGGTGCAGTTGGAGTTGCTGATGCTGTTGCCGTCGCAACTGGTGCCACACCTGCTACAGGCACCGCCGAAGTACTAGTCTCAGTTGAAGTAACAGCCACTGGCACCGTTGCAGCAGTCTCAGTTGCTGCTGTTGCTGCAGCAACCGGCATCACAGCTGGAGTCTCCGGTGCAGTCGTTGTTGCAGTTGTTGCTGCAGCGACCGGCATCGCTGCAGGAGTCTTAGCTGCAGTTGTTACTTCAGCTGTTGTTGCTGCAGCGACCGGCATCGCTGCAGGAGTCTCAGCTGCAGTTGTTACTTCAGCTGTTGTTGCTGCAGCCACGGGCATCACTGCAGGAGTCTCAGTTGCAGTTATTGTTTCAGCTGCTGTTGGTGCTACAGCTGTTGGTGCCACCTCTGCCGGCGCTGCTGCTGTAGTCTCTGATGTTGTACTCTGCGGCGCTTGAGCAACGGGCGCTGCTGCTGGAGCGACGGGTTCTGCCACAACAGGCGTGCCTTCAGGGGCCGGTTCACTGGGGGTAACATCTTTGACAGTATCAGTTGAAGGCGCTACCGGTTCACTTGGCACTTCGACATCCATAACATCGTTGGCACTTTGGTCTTGTGCTTGCTCTACCACGGGGGTAGCCTCTGGCTCTGGCTTTTCCTCTGCCGCACCCGTAGTTACAGTTTCTGGCTGACTAGCATCAACCGATGTCATGTCGACATCCACTGGCTTTATGTCAGATAATGGCGGCTGAGCATATGTTGCTTCGGCCTCAGTTGCCGGTGTGTCTACTTCCATTGGCTTTGCATCTTGCGATTGAGCTTTCTCTGCGCCTTCAGCTGCACTAGGAGGTGCATCGCCCGCATCAGCAGGTGGTGCGGCAACGCCTTCTTCTGCAACAACTTCCAAATCTTTTTCCACCGGTTCTGTGGATGCTTCCAGATTAGCCACAGGTTGTTCTTCCTGAGCAGTCTCAGCAGCCGCTGTGACAGGCTCGGAAGCCTCGACAGTCTCAGCAGGTGGGTTTGCCGCTTCGTCCACCTGCATGGCATCTCCTTCTGTAGACATTGGCTGCTGGGCAATCTCTTCAAGATCATCTGCCTTTGGCTCACTCGCTATTTCTGCATTAGGTGCTTCATTCCAAGACACGTCCGCGTTATTTGAGGTAGCAGCATCATTATTGCCCCCAGAATCAGCTGCAGGTTGCGCAGTTGCCGCACCAGGGTTGTCATCTGACAGTTCTTCGGCATTTGGGTTCAGTTCCATTCCAACAGGGGGTTGCTCCGCCACAACTGCTTCTCCTACCCCAGCCTCTACTGCAGGTCTAGCCTCATTGTTTTCCACCTCTAGATTCATTGCAGGTTCATTTGAAGATGCTGCAGGTACATCTCCCTGCCGCAGCTGCTGGTGCTCCTCCTCCTGTCCTTGTGGTGGCGGCTGCACATCCCCCGCCACCTCCTCATCCAATCCCCCTCCCCTCATGCTCAATGGCTCCTCTCCCCCACTCGCCACACCAACCACCGTAGGAACAATCAAAATAGGAACGCTCCTCTGCACCGCCACAGTCTTTGTTGTCACCAATGGCTCCGTGTTCTCTGCAGTAATGACTGGTCCTCCCTCCTCGAGTGTTAATTCCATCACCGTCATGTATTTCAAATTGGTATTCACCGAGGGTCGAATGAATCCCGTGGGTGGGAGGAGCTTGCGCCATTCTGGTTTGGCAGCAAGTGTTGGCGGTTTCAAACTATTGGTACTGACCATACCAGCATTGCCAAGACCGACAGTGCTACCAAGTGCATAATCTGACAGGGCATACTTCACTACACGATAAGGTTCATCCTCCACCCTCAAAGCGCCATCGTGGACGGTACGTCGTAGCACTTCGTTACGTACACCGCGTACTCCCGCGGCGATGCGACGAGGGTTCATTCCTCCCGACCCCCTCGAGCGACGTTCGGACATTTGACGCATGGCAGGTTCGTGAAGGTGAAGAGATGCTGATGAAGTGTCAGCTTTGGTGGAGGAACTACCTTTGGATTTGAGTTTTTTGGGAGGGGCGTTGGGAGACGATGGTGCCTTTGACAATGCAGGAGCCCCATCAATGGTGTTGGTTGCAGCGACGTCTTCAAGTTTGGACTTCTTCGCCAAGGGTTCCACGTACTCCAATGTTTCCAACACGGACTTTTGCTGCTGCTGAGCTTGCTTGGCGGCAAGGCGCTTGCTTTTGCTCGATTTTTTGGAGGTGGAAGTCACGTTGGTTTTGGGGGTTTCTTTGCGGCGGAGGTAGGCAATCTTCCTTTCACTGCGCAATATTGTTGCAAGTCAAATAGCACATCATGTGTGACATTAATGCAATGAAATGTTAGCATTCCAAAATCTCCAGAAAAGAAAACTACGACACATTGGCCAAGCATTATCAAGCTGAACGACACAGCCTTTGCGAAACCCCACCTAGCTAGATGTAGCAAACTTTTTTGATCAACAAACATATATCCCCATATTTCCATATGCATCAACCCATTCCCTTGCGGCCAGCATATAATATCATATGATGTGACCATCATTCCCTTTTGGTCAGAGTTTTGTACCCATCTTTTCAGGCCAAGACTTTTGACAGCATCTTTTTGACAAACCTTTCAACAAACAATAACGTGACCCATGTATTTTCAGCAAACAATACCCATAGCATCCATACCTGCTCACAAACTATAAGATGACAATAAACAATAAAAAACAAACACATCAAGTCAACTCACTACTCCATAACCGCATAATCCGCCTCAACACCCCACTCATTAAACTTTTCCACATCCCGTACAAATTTACACCCCACCACGGCCGGTCCACCCGGTATCCCGGGATGTTCCTCCGTTTCTACATCCGGACTAACTTCGTCGGCCGATATCCATTCATCGTACGAGGAGGGATGGTACCACCAGTGTACTAGTGCCATCTTTTTCTTTTTGATGACATTGTTGTTTGAGTTATTGTTGGAATTGGGGTCTCCATTGTTATTCTCGCCCAAGTCATCCATCATTTCACCTTCATCAACCACCATATCCACCACCGCCAACGTCTTCAAAAAATTCCTTTCCATCTCCTCCCCCATCTTTTCCCTCCGTTCCTCCTCCTCTATAACCTCTTTGGTATCATGCTCTTCAGGGTCGTACGCCACGATATGTGTCACCCGACCATTTGCCACCTCTTTTGGGTCTTCTACTACAGTGGCACCAAACCGCTGTGCAATTTTAGTTAGTCGTACCACCTCTCCTCTCCCCAGTCCCTCCTCGACCGTCGTATCAAAATAAAGCACAGGACGTTTCAAATAGCCACGATCAATCAAATCACCCTCCATCCGTTTAATAATGGCAATATTGTCATCAAACAATTTTGGATTATCAAAGTTGAAATTGCGCCATGGACTGATTTGTTTGATGCGAAAGGCGGCGAGAATGGCTGTGCCGAGGGGAGAGGGATAAGAGGAACGATCGGAGAAGATTGTGTCGGGTAGGCGGAGGGTTGGCCAGTATTTGGATTTGGATTTCTGTGCATAAGATGTGAGCATTATTTTTGTATGGTTCATTTCATATCGGTGGCGAATATTAATTTGTTAAATCAGGTGCAGAGATGATGTCAGTTCAATGATGGAAAAGATTCAGCGAAAACCGCAACACACATCGCAGCATTGCTATCCAATAAGAGCAGTGATTCAATCAATGTCAATGTCACCATCGACCACGCGGACTACTACTCTCTTTCTCAGACAATCAATGACAACGATTAATAAAAAACCTACAACAACAAAAATAACTCACCCTACCCAAATGATCACGTTGAAATCTCCTGACCCCATCCACCAACTTGGCCAACATTTCCTCATTCAATATCTTATCACCCTCTTTGGACAACTCGGGCAATTGACGTAGCGACGCGTGGAGCATTTCGAACGACTTGACGTCGGAGGGAGATCGGGGGGTGAGGGGAGGATATTGACCTGCGTAGGTTAGTGGTTGGAAGGCCATGATTTGTTTCAAAGTAGGAGGTACTTAGTTGGGATGGAGGAGGGGGGGGGGGGGGGTGCTAATGCTTTGTTATTGGTTTGCCGATCGAGAGCCGAGAGGTTATCGGCTACAATATCGGCAATCGGCAATCGCAGGGCAACGCAATCGGCAACCAACAGCAAATATTTAGAGCTTAAGCCCCTGCATGTACAGTCGTACACAACAACATACACATGACAATAGCATACATACGATACATCCGTACATGGAAGCCATGAGGGGGTTACTCATAACATCTCCATCTATCAGACAATATTGATGGACAGCCTTCAAATGGCGCTGTGGGGATTCATCAAGCAAGAGAGATCGTTCAATTCGACGGAAATAATATTATGATACCCCAAAAGCAATAGCACTAATATCTATGGCCGATGCTAGGGGTTAGATTGGCCAATGACGCACCTTTGACGCACCAGGTAAAGACACGGTTAAGGCCAGTCTAATAACAACGGGTGTGCTACCTACATGCAATAATAATAATAATGGCTACACACAGCAACAAAAATGAATGGCCCAATGTGGAACCGCGACATAATGTGCAAGCTCAGCGAGCAATGCAAGTTGTAAAAAAACCGTTGATAGGACGCCGTCTGCGAACAGTCATTGTCTTCCTCCTCTTCACATCGATCTCATTGCATAGACTCAATCAAGATGTAGCGTATGATAAATATTCCGAGACAATGAGAAACTACAGGGTTAGTGGTCATAATATTATAGTTCCAGTGGTACAGAGAGAATGGGACCGCATGCTCTTTGGAATATTCACCTATGATAGTCCCATTGAGGCCGAGTTGCGATCAGCCAATCGTGAAACACACCTCAGCTACTTCAAACATTTTTACAACAATTCCAACCATGACACAAAAATGATGAAACTGGAGGAAGTGCGACCTGATCTGATATGCAGTTTACATGAATTGCTTAACAATTCAACATTGGCACGAGATGTGGAAAGTTGTCGCATAGTGTATTCCTTTGTCATGGGAGGTGCAGCCGGGGGGAGCTTGGATATGAGAAAGAAGGTGGACAAGTATCACCTAATGAAGGACATTACAAACACCACCTTTCGTGTGAGAACTCGATGTCTCTGGGAGGATCCTGATTGTGGTGGAACGAATATTAACAAATGGACATTAGATGTTCCAAAATGCAACATTTCTGATGCCCTAGCTCAAGAATTGAGGGAGCACAATGATATTACATTTTTGAACATACCTGAAAACCACGAGTTGGGCAAGTCGGATACTTGGTTCACATACATGTCCATGCTTACATGGCAATACCCAGAATTACAAATCGGTTTCGTGGGCAAAATAGACAGTGACAATTTCATCCGATGGCCACTATACTTGAGATATCTTCGAATGTACGGAAAACAACACTTTGATACAACACCTTTCATTTATGGTGGATATGCAATACATAAAAAGAGGTGTTCAAAACCAATGTACAAGAGGATGTGTGCCAATCCAAATTTTATTGCCGAATGCTTTGCGGCGGGGGCTCATGTTTACATGAGCACTATTCTCGCACAGCATGTATTCATGCACGGGACTACATTGAAGCGAAAAAAAGAGATATGGATCCTGGGAGAAGATATGCAGCTTGCCAACATGGCATACTCTGATCCAAAAATCATGCCTTATGTACTTAATCACCGGTATGGTCAGTATGGGAAGTTGATTAATCAGCATTGTTTCAATGATCCTGATTTATATCGAAGGGAGTATTACCTTGCATACCCTGATCAACAAAAAGTCACTACCAAAGGGTCTAGTTGAACCTCCTTAAAAAAAATCTACTGACGAGTGGTTTAGCACCAATCATTATTGCTTGTCAATAGGATAACAATAAAATCTTACTGAAACATCTACTAGTGATAGCAATGCCATTTTCTCATCTTCCAGTACTCTAACGTGTACTAACTCACTGTCATGAGGTTTTGTCTCTAAAAAAAACACACTACCATAGAGCCCCTGCCAAATGAAAATGTACAATTGTACCACGTTGATTGTACACAACAATACAATTTCGTTGAAACAAATACATCCGTACATGAAAACCGTGTGGGGGGTGGGGGCTAATCTCAGAGCTCAGAGACTCAGAGACTCAGAGACTCAGAGACTCAGAGACTCAGAGACTCAGAGCTCAGAGCTCAGAGCTCACAGCTCAG
>JALLOX010000215.1:0-14740 GCA_036939695.1 Thalassiosira ordinaria | reverse complement strand
GTGAGTTGTGTTTTGTGGGCCGCTGCGCCTTAAGCTCCAAAATGCACGGCTTATGAACATTCAATCACATATCCCAAAGACATCCAACTCCAACCTCTATTCTCTCTCAACTCTCAACTCCAACCAACACCCACTCATTCATTCATTGCAATCTTCACATAAATGAAATAAAGCATCTATGGCAACATTATCTAGACTCGTCCTGGCGGCTCTCCTCTCTATCATCATCGTCAGTACATCATCTGCCTTTCACCCGTCCATTATATTTCCAATCCAACTCCAAAACCTTCCGCGTCCATTATCAGCGCTCCACGCCAAGAATACAATGACAACACTATCTCCCTCCATCGTCACATCCATTGAAAAAATCAATGATCTCATCACCACCGATGCCGGCGGCCGGGGTATGAAAAACCTCGTCGTCGATGGCGACCTGTTGGCGTCCGCTGAGATCTTGGCAAGGTTGAAACCACCCTCTACAAAAGAAAAGGCACGTGTGATCATTCTTACAGGATTTCCTTGCTGTGTCAACCATACGCCTCCTATGGAAACGGATGGACTTGCCTCAGTTGCCATTGCCAATGCCGTGGTACAATTGGGATACGAGGCTACACTCTACACGGAAAAATGCAATGAGCCCGTCTTCCGAGCGGCTGTCGAGGGAGTGAAAGAGTTTTCATCGATCCAACTTCTCTTTGCTCCATCGGAACCTTCCTGGACTGCAAAGAATGATGAAGAGCTAAAGAAACTGGCCGAGTCAGCTGATCTGGTAATTGCATGTGAACGTGCTGGTCCCGCTGCTGATGGAATATGCTACACAATGCGTGGTATCGATATGAATGCAAAGGGACTCATTGCTCCTCTTCATAAGATTGTCACTCATTCCAAAGAGAAGAGCGGTGATAATGTGAAATTTATTGCCATTGGAGATGGAGGAAATGAACTTGGAATGGGAAAGGTCATTGATAAAATTCACAAACATATACCAGATGGGAGCAAGATTGGAGCCGTTATGGCTGCGGATCATTTGGTAGCAGCGAGCGTGAGCAATTGGGGTGGGTATGCATTGATTGCTGCTGCGGCATTAGTACGCTGCAATGATGCCGTAGAAGGTAGTAATCAGAGCAGAGCAAAATGGATAGGCAAGTGTTTGCCTACAGAGGAATCGGAGACTCAACTGTTGCATAGGTGTGTGGCTGCTGGATGCCGTGATGGAGTGAGTGGAAAGATGGAAGCAACAGTAGATGGCATGCCACTGGAACGGAGTATGCAGTGTTTGAGAGAGATCAGAATGGCGGCTCACGGTGAATAGACAATTTTTTCAACAGAATGAATGAGCATGCCTACTCAAAATGCATCAGTAATCTCAAGGTTGCCAAGCAAAGTGCTAGAAACCAAAAAGCTGCATTTTAACTACTCTCATAAATGAGGTTCGAATTAGGAGATCTAAGTCTATTTGCTTGTCTTTTGCTTTTTGGCTGCTGCCGCTGCATCTTTCTTCTTCTTCATTTCCTCGGCCCTCCTCTTCATCCGTTCTCTTAGACTCTGCTTTACTACAACCTTATCCTTCTTCTCGTCTTTTCTCTTTTGGAGCTCTTCCTCTCTCGATCGCTCTTCCTCTTCCACTTCCTCTTGGCATCGGACACAGAATCGGCTGGTATCAGTTTTATTATCCACAAAGCATTTTGTATCTGGTTTTCGTAGTGATGGCGGAGGTCCTTCTCTGGTCGGCGGTGCCCACCAATCAGGTGGCTTTACAAAACGTTTGGAAATTTGTTTACATATCATTTCAACATAATCTAGCAATGCATTCCTAGGAAATACACGAAATCAGTGATGCAGACTCAGCACAGGAGGCCGTAATATATGATATGTTGTCATAAAAATGCATGCAACAACTCACCTGGCGACATATTTTTCGTAAAATATTTTGGCATTCTCTCCGATTTGTCGGCATTTGTCATCATTCTGCCTACACCATCTAATTTTCTCTTCAAGATCTGATAGATCTGCCTTTACTGGGACATGATCTACATAGGGTTGAAGTAGCGGAAAGTACCACATGGTGTCTGCAACTTGCCTTGGTGCAACCTGTGACATGGCAAAAAGATTAGGAATGACAGCTCAACAGATTCAATCGTAAAATATGTATGTTGACGAATAATATTACCTTGAGGATGACAGAACCCAGACGCATCATGAATCCGTAACGACAGGCAGCACAATGCCCATCCACATAAATGAGGTATTTGTATTTGCTCTGTTCATAAATTGGCGTAAAGTGGTGCTTCCCAGCATCAAAACCAAAATTTGTAGGTCGCAGAAATGTCATGGGACCATCAGCTGTCTTTTTATCACGCATGTTCCATCCTACAATTGCTGCATCAACAAACGGTTCCTCTCCTCCTTTTTCAGGGTCATCTTTCCATATGTGACCAAGATGGGCTACCATCAGGCGCTGATTATTGTGAATTGTAGTCCCGCCTCCAGTTGCTGTTCCTGTTAGTTTATAAATGGATCGTCACAATATTAAGACCGCCATTAAACGGGCAATGACAATAGAGCAACAATATTACATCTCACCTCTAAAAAATGCTGTTGCAACCCGTCCATCATCCCAACCCCTTTCAAACTTTCTGAAATTTGCTTCAGTAAACAGGTCACGGGGTTTTCCACCAAATACTGGATTACCGTCCTTGTCTTTGGTGTGTATGAAAGATCCAGGAAAGACGAGACCACCTACGCAGATAATATAGTCCAATTCCGATGAGCAGTATCAGTATCAGTAAAAGCTTGGATTGGCAAAAGATACGAAGCATTCTGCATGCATATCATCACANTGAGCAGTATCAGTATCAGTAAAAGCTTGGATTGGCAAAAGATACGAAGCATTCTGCATGCATATCATCACATAGGCAAAAGAAAGAATACTTACATGCGGCTTCCCAATCCTCAGACGAAGGCCAAGGAATGTCTGAAAACCTCTTTGGGCTTGCAGCATAAAATGATACAATCGGAGCATAGCTCTCAAATTTGTGACCCTCATACAAATCAACATCCTGATCTGGATCCCTATCATCTTTGTCAAATATAAAACCATAAGGCTCCACTGGTTCTCCTCCCCGTGGTATATTCACCTTCAGCTGGGGATAATCTCTCTTATTCAAAAAGAATTCACAGTCTGGCAATGTCCGTTCACGGCATGCCTCTCCGATCATATCCCGTAATGCAGCCAGGAAATGATCTCCCCAAAATTGTGTTTTACCCCTGTCTTCTGGTTTGCTCAATTCGTTGCAAATAATGTTGCCATTGGCCCACCACTTTGTTTTGTCGGGTTCAATCTCCTCGTCTCGGTACAGTCCACTCTTGTGCGAGTAGTACGTGTTGAGGGATCCATCTCCCTCGAGAGTCAGTTCACCTCCCCAGGTATTGCGATAGTCAGAGTTGACAAATGGTGCAAATATGCGTAGTTTGCCATCCCGTATCATGACAAAGATTCCACATTTCATGTGATAGTAGAGGTATTTCAGTGTATTGTATGTTGATGCCGGGGTAGTGCAGCGATGTATGGGAAGGTTGAGCCGATAATTAATATCTTGCGTGACATTCCACGACTCCTTCTTCTCATATACATTGTTTGAATCATTATTGGGCGGTTCCTCTACCAAATAATCCCTGGGAATTGGCTTTGCAAACGATACTTCTGCCCTTGCCTTGGCAATGCCCGGGAGTAATATGCGTTCAATCTGTTCCCAGCTGGTGAGCATGGTGAAAATGTGCATGAGATGGGGTTGTTCAGGGTTGGATCCGCCATTGTGTGTATTGTATTCTTCCATGAAGGAGACGCATTCGTCTTTGGATTGGAAACGGGGGACTCCATTTGGGAAATGTGATGTTGCATCTAACCTGTTTGAGTAAGGGCAAAGGCAGAAATAATACTCGTGATCAGAAGAACCAATAAGGAGAACATACTCATTCTTATTCATGAGCATGCAAATAAATACCCATGTAATGCAGAAGAGACTACAGTGCTCACCAATTTCGCGAGTCACCCTTCTCTCCAAAGATCCCGCGGAGTTCCGGCGCGTGCGAGGACATCTTCGGCGCAACGCTGTTCTAAATATAATGGCTCTCTTCTAATGCTGCGTCGATAACATGAATGCGTCTGATCTGTTGTTGTTATGAGCTCTCGCCTTTACCTTGCCTTTACAGTTCTCTAGGGTGAGAGGAGGTGCACGGCTGACTACCATACAAAACGGCTGAGTTCAGAAGATTTGAGATGTCAACATAGATGATAATAGCAACGATTTCACATTGGCCATGGGATTTAGCGATACTTGTTCCTACGCATGTGCTGGTACAAATTATCGCCATTGTCTATCCAGCACTGTGATAACAGATAACAACAACTGTAAACCAGCCACAGACATAGACCCCCCCCCCACGGTCTCCACAACAACGACAACATCGTTCAATGAGCATGCAGCTGTGAGCCAACGGACCATACCAGTAGCCGTAGGGACAAAGTTGGGACCTGGAAGTTGTTGTGGCAAGCCATTGACAGAGGAAAGGACGTGTCACCACGCCCGTACATACCATACTGCAGATCCGTGCCCCGCCTACCTCTGGATAGGTCTGAATTGCAAGCGATCATCGGATCGGAACTGCAAAGGCCACCTCTGTGCCTTTACCATAAAACAATGGACGCTCTGGCTGGGTATGGTTCCGGCTCTGACTCCGATTCGGACCAAGAGAAACCCTCTGAGGTAGGAGGGCTTTCGGGGCTCCTTGGGGATTATTCAGAGGATAGCGATGCCAATGAAAATAATGGATTGGCAAGCAGCGAAAAAAATGGAGGCAAAGGGAAGCTGGGTGACTCGGCTACTGCAAATGGGGATAAGATTGCAAAAGACTCAGATGAGGTTGGAGAAGCGAAAATCTTGAATGGCCATCCCAAAAAGAGGCGGCGGCGATGGGATAATCCTAATGAGGATGCAGATGCCTCGCTCAATGTCGGAAATGTGTTGCCGCCCCCCATGTTATTGGCCACCAAAACCGACAGCAACTCAGCTGGTGATGTCTCCCAAACTGTTGACAATAATCCTTTTCAATCCATGGCTCTATTCCAAAAAGACTACACAAGTGAACTACGTTGGAAGTTATCTCAACAATTACAAACACAGTCGCAAAGCAAGGAGATGTCTCCAGAGAAACAGCAGCTGAGCAAAAAGTTGGAACAACTACACGACAAATTCCATAAAAACAATGATGAAGAAGAAGTTGCAGATGGCGCCTCATCTGCCTCTTCTTTTGCAGAACATCTAAAATCACAACATGAATTTGGAAACCCTCATCTACTCAAAACCATCATTGATCATTTTCACATATCTCCTTTGAGATCTCACGTGGGCAATCATTTCCAGGGGTTTGAGTATGTAGAGAGGCTGATGTCAGCAGAAGAGAGGGCGAGGATTGCCGCGGCAAATTTTGATGTCACAGGGGGAGGCACCAATTCTGGAGCTTGAATAGGAGACACTCGTATGAGTACCCCACCTAATATGTTCTCATAACGAACAGATTTCATATCAGAGTGGGCTAGTTCTAGAGTTTGAATATTTATAACATGGCCTAATATCAAACATTATACCATCAAAGGACATGACCAGTTAATAATAGTATGCAAATGATTTTATTATTACGATCTGTCCGTGATGTGATGTGCATTGAATAGGCGGGTCTTCCCGTCTGAACAATGCGCATACTAGGGAAACCAATATTCCTCCACCATCCCTCGACTATGAATCTAATATGATGCCTCAGGAGTGTTCGGTGATGGGAAGACAATGCATCCATACTCAGCCATCAGACTACAGCGTGAGGAACCCACGTGTGGACACGCGGAACGCTGTCAGTTTTTGAGTAAATCTATCACGGTTGGCACTTTCCAAACTACGGTTCACATCAGCCAGCAACTTATTGAAGGCTTCATTCAATTTTGACTGATTCGCAGAGTCCTGCGTACTCATCAAGTGGTCTTTGTAGGCTGTGAAGCTAGACTCACTCGCCAACATGAGACTTAGCATTGGCCGCATAACTGCCCAGTGGTTTTGGGGTGCTCCGAACAGAAGTAAGTTGAAAAGAGTTGCAGTCAAACTAGAGAACAGATTTGGCTGTGCGGCCAAATGCTGAGTAGCGACAAGATGGACAACATGAGTTGATAGCATGTACAAAAAAGAACAATATGATGAAAAAATTCACACGACAAAAGTGCAGAGAAGGATATTCCTAAAAAAAGCTCACCTTGTTGAGATTGTGAACCTCAGGTTTGTCTTTCCCAGAATTCTCGTAGTAAAAAGTAGCCAAATGATCAATGCTGTTTGCACACATGGAGCTAATCTGCGCATCGCTAGACTGAAGACCCTCATGCACAGCATTCATCAACTGCATGAATACATTGGTATCCATAGCCATTGTCGTTTTGATGTGATTTCGGAAAATAATTTCAATGAAACCGAACACAGATTTACTCAACTTGGGATAAGCAATGACATGGTCTAAAGGGATGCTGAGAGCCATTTTCAAAGAGATGTCCAGAGCGTTATCCAATGCTGGGTCATTGTATAATGCAAACACACCAAAACAGACGTAGTTCCCACCAAGGGCAGAGTTTAGAACACCAAGCGCAATGGACATTCCCTTGTACCTCAGTTTGTAAATATCACCACTGGGCGGGGCAGCCGTTGCCAAAATTCTCCTACCAAATGCGCAAACCACGTCGCTAGTTGCACGAAATAGCAGAATGCCATTTGGACTACTTTGGTCGAAGTTCACACGATTGGCCTTGTTGTGGCAGAATTCATGCATAAATCGAAGAAGGCTGATCATAACATCTGGTTGGTCGTACCACAAATCTGCAACCTTTGACATTAGAGGCAAATGACGTGGCTCCAGAATATCAAAGAGCATCCCAAATGTACGACGATTGTGCAGGCTCATCGTGATGCCTCTCAGATCCCTAAACACTCCAATCAATGGCATTCGTGCCGCCTCGCTCCTCAACTGGGATGAGTCAAGCGCCCCCAACTGGGACATGGTTTCAACAATAGGCTCCATGAACTTATCAAATGTCAGTCCCAGTTTCTCTTCTCCTCCAGGGGACAGCAGCAGCCGAACAAGAATTGCATGGAACGTCGTTCTATGTCTCGCATTGGATGGAACATTTAGGAAAGGAAACTCCTCATGCGTGTGATGGCTCGCGAGATATTTTACAGTGTCCAATGTCAAGAGCAGCTTTGAACTGCTGTACCCACCTGCCATATCAGTGAGAAGGTTGAGTGTCTTTGCAACAATGTCGTGTTCGTCTGGCCAGAATTTGAGATTCTTTCCAATTTTTGTTACGATTAGGTTGGCAACTACAGTGTGATCCCCCAANNNNTTGCAATAAGAACCACCTACCTGCTCCCACATGAACATGTATACCCGTCTAAAATTCTGGAAGTAATACAACATAGCCACCTCCAACTTTGCGTCAGCCTTACCAGCACCATTGGAGTTGGTCAGCCGATAATCAATCCCCTGCGCCAACTGCAGCACACGTTTACTCAAGCTTGCATCCAAAGTTTCTTCCCCATTCCCAATCCTAGATGACGACCAACTGTGTCCTCCTACAATAGATCCCACAATATATGTCAACCAGGTTAACTGGCCCTCCAAGATCGCCACTTGCTGAGCCACATTCTGAGGAGCACTTTCGGTGCTGGATGACATGAGATGTCCCATGAGCTCTCTGTACTTGTCCAACAAGGGATCAAACTTGCCCACGAGGATATTTGCTACAGAATTATACTGAAATCGACAAATGGTGGGCAATCGATCCAACTGCTCCATGAGGGACCCATCATCCTCCAGCGGGTCCTCCAATGCCCCCTCACTACGAAGGACAGTCTCCACAGACCCCAGCATGCTCTCAATGTAGCATTCCACTACATTAAGGACATGGTTTTCCAATGCCTGAACATGCCCCTTTGCCCCAGTCTCGGGACGAACATACGGTACTGCCGCCACAAGCCTTCCCCACAATGCCAACAAATAATGAATCGAGTTCGTACTATACTGCCAATTCCGAATCGACTGCGTAGTAAACGATGCCGCCAGCTCCAACCATTCCAAATATCCCTCCGTCTTGACCAATTCACTCAATTGATAGTTCGCCTTGAGCCTCCCCAACAATCGACAAAACTGATGATAATTATCCTGATGCTGCAACCCCGTCTGATTCTTGAGAAGCTCACGTATCCCCGTCATGACCCTCCCCAGAAATGCCTCGCGTTCTTTGTCAGAGGGGAAGAGCGATCGTCTCACGGAGCAGATGAGTATCACGGCCTCCATGGCCTTGTTCGATCGGGGAGGTTCGGTATTGGCATAAAAGTCCAAGAGCAGTTCGGTCGTGCCCGGATCCTGCAGGACCGGTCGCCAGTTTGTGGGCGCCTGGATGGTTCCCACGTCCTCGGTGGATTCGTCCGGATTGGTCCCGATGAAATCAAAGTTGAGACATCGTACCGTCAGACTCAAGGCCTGCTCCCCCAAAATGATCTCCTGTCTCTGATTGGCCGTGCTAATCGCCCTCGTCTGCAATTGTTTCAACGTCGTCAACCCCAACTGAAACACCTTGAACAAACAAAGGTCGCGAAAGCTCACCGAAGTCTTGCGATGCTGCGTCAACGTCCTTCCCGATGTGGGTATATTCAACTCATCCACGAGCTGATTCAATATCTTGAGACCCAAAATGCAATGATCCACCGTGGCCTGTAAAAATTTCGTCACGTCCTCCGTGAGCTCCCGGTGGGTGGCATCATCGAACCAACCCAATTTGGTAATACGACACACGAGCTTGATGAGGCTCAACGTCACAAAGTCCTGCAGGGTGGGCCCATTGTTGGCGAGATATCCCAGCACGTAGTTCCGAATATCAATGCGCTGAGCGATGGTAAAATTATTCCAATGGCTCGTGATAAGTTCCGTGAGGCTGTTCGATGCAACGAGGAGGGCGTATTGGGATTGGGATCGGTCGAGGATGTATTGGCATTGGGGGATGAAGGACGCGGAGGATTGGAGGCTGAGGAGGCGGGATTGGGCCTCCTCGCGGGTGATTTTGTCGCCGTTGGAGGAGGGTTGGCCGGTGTAGAGAGTTTCGCAGAGGGATTCTACCTGTGCTAATTGGGTGTCGTCCATGGTTATTTTGTCTTTCCAAGTGTAATGAGAGAGGAAATTAAGGATCGGGCACGATCGGGTTGAAAATTCTGATGATGGGCTGGAAATTCTCCTCGCTCAAAGTCAAAGCAATCAAGCGCGCGGCAATGACAGTCCACGAATCAGGCAACGCCAAACGCAACTGAATGTCTGACAGCTAAAATGTTGGGAATAGATGGAGAACTTTGCCTTTCTAAAGCTTGGTCTCCGACTATTGGAAGAGTATGGTTGCTTGGTGGGAGAGGTCGTCTATTATGGGGAGGAGTGGCTGATTTTGGCCATTGGAATTGTGAGGCCACCTCGCCGCAACAATCCGATCCGAAATCGGCGACATAACGGACATCCGCACGACAAAATCGGACACTTAGGTATCTGATCAGACACAAATATATCCATAGATGGACAGATCAGCGCCAATTCCAGCTGATATATCCGCTCAAGATCCGATTTTGTGCCCACTTGAACTTACAGATCCCATCAAGCCCAAAGATAGCCAAAGATGGAAGATGGAGATCAAGATGGTTAGTCACACGAAACGTAGGAATTCGTGGAAAGTATACCAGACAGAGCTGTGATGGCACCACAGCGCCAAAGCCAAGCCAAATCCAAATCCACAATAATAATCATCCACACCTCATAGTAGTACAAGTTCTTGCCTCGAGTAGAGAGAGAGCGTTTGTTGTAGCGGCAACCTCCGAACCTCAGGATGCGTTCAATAACTGCCAAACTGTTATTGTTGTCAACTTTGGTTGCCCTTTTTCCAGCAACCTGCGAAGCCAAGCCATCAATTCTACAGCGTCCATCAATCATCGCCGGTAAGAAGAAGGGTTCCAGTCCAAAAAGGGAGGATGCCTACACCCTCCTGGCTCGATCTATCCAAAAACGCTTGAATACTCAAGCAGAATCGGATTCCACTGAGCAATATGACCTTGGATCCATATCCTCCGCCCTACGCTCGCTTTCTACTACCCAAATGGCACTGAAGAAAATTGATGGAACCGCACATGAGATGTACCAACGGACGCACAAGTCATCGACTTCGTTGGATGACGAATCTGACGGAGAGGAAGGCGATGGTAGCGGCGGAAAGGTTGGCGGCCTCAAGGTGGCTGGTCGAATGTCCCGAAATGCTGCTCGAGTAGGGTGCATAGCCGACGCGTTGTTTGCGGCGGAGTTGTGCGAGTTGATCAGAATGGCACCTCCTGCCATAAACAGCGAAGGTATTGCTGATGAAAATCATAATGATAACCTCTACGGGGATGAGGAGACACTGGCATTATGGACTGGACGAAAAGTTTTACTCAACACTACAATACAATCTGATTCACCAAATGATGAGCATGGCCTCGCCATATCTGTATTGGTGATTTACGAACCAGATTACAATGGGGGTGCAGGAATTGGTCATGGAGGGGTAGATGATTTGTTGTCCTTTGCAAAGGAAGAAATAGAGGATGATGGTGATGTTGATTCCGGGCCAGGCAATTCTACAGACTTGAGAGATTCTCAAACACCAAACCTCAGAGGAAGATATTTGGTTATCTTATCTGATCATTTCACAGGACATGGAACTTCATCACTGATCAAAAGTGATCTTCGTTCGATAATATCAGTGTTAGATACTCCTCCAGAACAACTGAGACTTCGTTCCCGGCCAGGGGACAATGATAGTGTGAATGTTTGTGGGCCCTTGTATAACATGGCAGGAAAATTGCTCGAGGTTATAGGCCCAGTTCTTATGAAAGAGCGCGATACCTTGTCACAAGAGACATCTGATAGGGATACTTCTGACAATGAGGATGAGGGAAGCCAAGGTGCAAGTATCAACCAAGATCGTACTTCTCAGCCTGACAGACCAGCAATCCATGTTGTAGGACATTCATTGGCCGGGGGAATTGCAGCAATGGCTGCTAACATTTTGGATGGCTCTTTGCCCTTACAGCAAAAAGGCAATGACCTGAAGCCGAAGCGGTATTCATCGCTGTGTGGCTATGGTCGTGCTCGAACATCTGCTCTTTGTATCGGCCCTCCACCCTGCATCTCCAAACATCTTCAATCTGCTTTCATAACCAGCGTTCTTCATGGAGACGACATTGTCTTTCGCACATCCCATGGGACAATTGACCAATTATGTGACCGTGTTCGTAGATCAATTAAGGGAGGACTTCTTGGACGCAGCGTAGGGTGGATGTCAGAGGCAGTCTCGCTGACAGTATCTGGACTGAAAAGCAATGATGGTAGCAACAAGGGAGGAAAGTTAGTTGTGCCAGGAAAAGCATTCCTAGTCCGGCCGAGGAGGATTGGTGGGGGCTCTAGTAGCATACATGAAGTAGGCGGCCAAGGCAGGGAGGCTCTTCGTGCAGCTCTTTTGTGGCAATTGAATGATGTCCTGTTGAGTAAGAGCTTGTGGGCCCATCACCAGCTTGATGCTTATATTCGCAGTCTCGATAAAGTTCGGTTGAAAGGATTTTCCGATGACAATTCTAATGAAAGTGATTAGGGTAGAAATGATTTGCTTAGCTTCAGTGCTTATATTCAAGCTTGACGACAATTCATCTAACGACCGGAATCCTTAGTTCCTTCTATCGCGAATCACAATGAAATCAGTCTCAGGTGGGATTACTGCTCGAACGTTCTGGAGATTTCTCTTCTGATGATAATGATTCTTCCCATGATGATGATTCTGATGATTCATCATCTGATGACTCATATACACCGTTAAAGTGCAGTCCAGCTTCGGCAATTACGAAACTGTCCCCTCCTTCGTTCTCTCCGGGCTCACTAAGAATGTCTTCCCTCCAATCGGCCAGAGAATCAAAGACATGCAGACGCTCAAAGTCTTTTGGTGAGGATGAAATAAAGTCAGGAAGGTTCCTACACAGTGAATCGCTCACAGTAGCAAAATATCTCCAAGACAAACATGACTGGTCGATGTAGGGCGGATGGAGCACAGCATTCATTAAGGCGTGCTCCTGTTCGAGGCCTTCTTTGAGGTCTTCTGTAATAGTATGTGCATCATTAGGTCTGTGTGGGTCCCAGGGAACATTAGGCACAAAATCAATTTCTCCATATCGGCGTATTAATGCATCATCAACAGGCCGGAAACAATGCCAGGTGCTGGTCTCTGTGTCACAATGATAAACATTATACTCATCATCCATGTTTACTAGCCAATCTTCTTTGATATGATCCCTCCCCAGCTCTGGTAGACAGAGTGACAGAGGTAAAATTGCAATCTCGTACCGAGTGGAAATGATCAACTTGAATGAGTCAACATAAAGAGATGATATGGAGCGATGGCGTAAGATGTCCTTCTGTACCTGAAGATATTTACGGAAAAGCTTGGCTACCTCTGGATGGTCAGCCAAATCTTCAATGGAATTATTGCCTATCAAATCTCCAATAAGCTTGTTCATTTTTTCTGAACGACTTCTATCAAGTTGATCTTCTCCATAGAAGTCAAAAATGCCACCTCTTTGCCAATCCAACATAAGCACTGATTGATACCCCGACTGTGCATCCGCATAGTTATATGTGGTACTATCAGACCATAAACTTCCTTTTCCCAGACAGACATTTTCATATCCTTGAAGACCTTCCTCAACTTCCTCTTCTTCGTCCCAAGCTTTTTGCATACTCTCCCTGTGCCTGATGTGATGAAAAGGATTTATGTCCAAGTGGCAGATCAAGTTCCAAGGAGAACCATGGCGATTTGTACTGATATTATTATCGCTGTTGCATACTGTGAATGCTACCCGTATGATGCAATTTAGCTGAGGCGAACATGATCCTTCTTCCATCTTATAGTCTCTAAGGATGGTGTTACCACTGCCGCCCCTCCCACACTCACCCTTTTCAAAGCTTCTTTGCTCGTCATAGGTGAGATGACCAAATCTAGCTAATATTGTATCGGCATCGCATCGACTCAAATCGACAGGATTTCTAGATCCCACAAACTGTCTGCTAAGTTTGATATCAGGAACCTCTCTCTTTGGATCGTTTGCGTAGTATGAACCTTCTCCAGGAGCAAGAGTGTCTTCAATAGGATGAATAGCTGTATGCATTGTGAGATTGTCAATAGACATGTCTTCGTTGAAATCAAGATAGTCATCACCAGACAAGGGATGACATTCACGAACTAGTGCCATTGTTCCAACATGCCAAACTTGAATCGTATCCTCCACCATGACAACCAACATTCCAGATCCATCGGATGATATTGATGAATTATGAGATAGTTTGATGCGCCTATCTTTCAACACATTGGATTGGAGTAATGTATTCTTTCCAGGCCACCAAGCATAGTCATGGCGAGAGTTGTAAGATGCTTTCATCTCACTTTTGCAGTCCTCATCGTCACTTCTACTGTTAGATGTCTCCTGTTGAGACTTGCTTCGGCTCTCCATCCGCCTTTGCTCCTCCCAAAATTCTTTCTTTGCCTTCCAGATATCAACCCTTCTGCCTTCAGGACACCTACCAAAATAAGAGCACCGCTCAACAAAAGAGCACGTGTGGTCTCGGGAAGACAGCTCAGCACCTGGTTTATCCGGTTTTGGTAGGGGCGGCTTCCCCTTCATATCTCCAATACCCGGTATACGATGCCACTGCAATTCCACTCCATCGTCCCCAACTAAGAGCACTGCAACTCTCTCACTAGATACAACATTCACTCCAAGAACCGATGATAGCGGACTGTACAAATCGATCGCCATCCGAACTTTGCTCGTAGCAATATCCCAGATAGTCAAGTATGGGCCACTCCATGCCGCATGAGGATTCTTACTGCCATGAATGCACATTCCTGCCGCTAGCATTCCATGACGACCATCAAATGATGTCAACAACAAGGCCATAGATTCGCCCTAGTCGTTTATGTAGTACTTCTCTGGCCCACAATTATATGCATCAAAGTCAATAGCCTTGCCAGTATCAAGGTTGAAGGCTTCAAATCTGTAAAGAATGCTTGAGTAGAGCATCCATATGTGATCGTCAATAATCTTTGCATCAGTGTAAAATCGAATCTTACGCTTGTAGGAATCATCATTAGGATCTTCACACAAAGGCCATGATTGCCTTGGGCTTCCAAGAAAATCACCTTTGTTCAACCGATGAAGCTGGCAAGGCCCAGGGGTGGCTGCTGCTGCTTCACTTTGGCTTTGATCCACTTCTTGTGCACCACTAGGAATTCTTGGAAGCCACCTCTTATCCTCGACAGCATTGATCAGCTCCCGCCGAAGTGAATCAAAACCATCATCGCCATCGCTACAGTCAGAAAGAGTGTGATGTGTGAGGAGATCGTGGTCAAAGGAAATGACGAATCGGCGTAGAGTGATGGATCCACATCGCCTTAACAATACCCGAGATGATAGTGGGAGGTAGAGAAGGATGCGGCGAAGGACCTCTGAGGGCAGAGCGTTGAGCGAGGCTGGTGGTAGCAGTGATGGTGTTGAATTCTTTGGTCTCTCTCTCTAGAGAGAGAGCAAAACATGAG
>JALLOX010000214.1:0-13672 GCA_036939695.1 Thalassiosira ordinaria | reverse complement strand
TTATCGTTTACAAATCTCATTACACTGAGTAAAAGTGGTTAAAGTCCAGGACTTTAATTTTAAAATGTCTTATCACGTAGAAATGTACTAGCCTTGGTGACCGAGGCAATAGATTTTCTTTCAAATGACGTAGCAGCCCCTCACAGCTGTAGGTGACTATCAATTCACTCATTCTCCGCCAATTTTGTTTTTTCATGTTTTGATAGCATGATTTTTCAGCGCAAGTAGCCAAAGATCAAATGATTTTTTCATGTAATCAGGGACTTTTACACTGGTACTACCTCTACAATTGCCACTGTCCGTTGCCATGCTCTGCACCTTCAGAGGGACAGTGCCCTCTAATGCATCATATGGGGTCTTAAGCTTTTGCCAAGCTGCTAACTGTCCGTGATTAACAATCACCACACTGTATTCGATCTCTTCACCAGGTGAATTCTCCACCTCCACAAGCTACACATCAACTCTTAATTCCTGCTACTTATCGTGGTTGCTCACATGGGATCAACATCATGTTGGAAACTTTCTTGGCTCACCTCACACACAAGCATTCCCTGGATCTTGACTCCATGCAGATTGTGCCTATGACTCTGGTGCAGGGTGGCTTTGGGGTTATGGAACCAGCCTCCTTTCTTCATCCTTTTATAAGGCACATCTTCAGTCTAACTGTGAACCTTTTCTCAAAGTTTCTCCATACTTTCTATTTCTAACAGCTTTTCTGGATGAGATTGTCCCTCTGGGTGCGCCACAAAATGTACTAATACTACTCCCCTAAACTACTTTACTCGCAGAAGAACTAATCCCCTAAACTACTTTACTCGCAGAAGAACTATCACGTCCTACCCTCTTGTTGGTACGTGCCAGAGTATCAGTATCACTTCCCCCTGATGCCCCAATGAGCTCCATTTTGAATTTTATCATCTTCCTTGTTGCCCCCATTGGCATCTGTAGCAAAACAGTTAATGTCTTTGCTACACACACCTTATGTTACTGTCTCAAGAATGCTTCCAAGCTTCTGCTCCATGGTTGTTCCTGTGATGGCTTTGCCAACCCTTTGTAGCATCTACTTGTTACTGCATCATCATCAGTTCTACTTCTCCCCTCATCAGATTGAACAAAAGTTGACTGTACCAAGTCTCCCTAACTGCCGCCCTCATGACATTGCATGATGACTAGTCCCTTCCTTGAACATACCCATATGGCCCGTGTATTTCTCCAAAACCATTCACATGATACAGCACATGATGGACTGACTTTGCCATCATCATCCCCTCCAAGCATTTTGTCCTCCTTTGCAGTCAAGTTCCAGCTGCCCAACACTTGATTTTTTATGGATTGACAGAAGCTCATGAGGGCAGGGATGTTTGATGAGGTCAATCATGATTTACTTGCTAGCAAGAAAATACCAGCAAGCTGCTGGACACTGGTCAAGTGTTACTCCCCTGTGCCATCAGCCCATATGGTAGACAATGCCCCATGTTCTGATGTGTCATGCATTGAGAGCTGATTCAACTCCACTACAAAATCCCCAAAACTCATAATGATATTGTACATAATTTACGATCGTTCCATGCCACACCCAGCTCCTGTTAGCAGTGTTAAACTGGCCACATCGGACTGGAAACAAACCAAGTCCAGCTGATAGCACTTTTTCAGCCACTCCTGCACTTGTCAAACTTCTTTGAAAATGCGCCGACAGAAGTTTGGCTTTGCCGTCTCCAATGCCACACAGCGTGCCACACCACTAACATCCACGTTCATGACACCAATCAAGGCAAGATTGCTGATCTCACATAATCTACGTAGTTATTCAAAACGTCTTCCTATAACATACAGGGGTGTTAGTTATTTTAACTCTAAATAGTATCAATTATCAATGAGCTTCTTGCAGAGTTGGCAATGTCATAGTACTTGGCCAAAATCAATGTGCCTTCAATTTGTTCTCACGGCAACCTTACACCAAATATGAACAATACAAAAACTAATAAAAAATAATAGACAATAAAACTCAATGTGAATCTCCTGATTGGAGTTGGAGCTTGTCTAAATTAAGCAATCATTTAACCATCAAAGCTACACAAAATGAAGACAAAACTACCACTACAATGGTGATGGCCGTTCCACCACTCCAGGTTTGGATCATATGCTGGATTTAGATCTAAATCATCTAGATCTACACCTGTATTCGGACATTGATAATGAACACGGACCTGTTTTTTCTCTACTGACAAGGCAACTACCCCCACTCTCCTCTTGCAACCCTCTTTCCTTCGACAGTGTTCCCTCCTCTCACTTTTCACTCCACCCACACCTTTCGCTCCCACCCGCCACACCATCACTCTTTCGCCTGATATTCCTAAATGCCCCCAGCCAAAGCACTTTGCATGATGTGATTTCCCCATAAATAGATGGCACTTACTTCTTACCACTTCTTCTGCCTCCAAACATGCACTTTCATTATTTTTTGTCTCATCTCCCTTGGTGGATGGTAAGTAGGATACGACATCATAGGACATACATCTGCCCAAGCATATGACCTATGTACTGCCTAGTGGAGACACGCATCTTTTTTTGTCTTATGAAGGCAGTGAAGGCATATCATGTCTCTCCCGTAGGCATCTCTTATTGAGTCTTGCTTGTGTCTCCAATCCAGGGCAAAGGGGTCTGCAACTCGAGTATGTCCAATCCTCTCTTATTTATCCTGTGGGATATTATTTTCTTGATCCTATGTATCTCTTGTGAAATTCGAAAAATATCCCCCGCTGAAAATATCGGATACTCTCACATTATTTTCATTTGAAATTCATGATGACCCCCATGTCTTCTCCGACTTCAGTCATGTAAAAAGATGAGAAAAGTCGTATTTCTACATATTTTAGGTAGGGAGGATCTCAATATTAGATATCTTCCCTTATGGATTATTTAGGCAGACTTACTGGCCACAAATTTCAGAAGATTCCGATAAAATCTTGTAAAATGCCGATTGCAACTCTGTCTCTCTGAACGAGGAATGGTGAAGCTTCGTATGACGTCTGAGTGCGTCTGAGGTCTTCAGGAAGAGGCTGGTCTTGATCTTGAGGCTTGAAGGGGCGTTCATATCCTCTCTCCCGATATTTGCTTCCGAACTCTCCGCAGTAGATGAAAGTGCCGTTTGAATCTCTGGAGGCCATCTCCGAGCGACGAGCAATGAGCAGCCGACCTACCATTGAATTGGATCGTATTCCTATCATTGTTGTGATCAATGCATCAACAACTTACACGCACCAACCAAGAAAAACCAACTGCGCCGACCTTTTCAAAATGTTTCTCCAATCAACGAATGCATAATATTCAAACAAAACTATCTGCCAATCATGTGTTTAATATTAGACAAAGTCATTGACGAGTGGAACTCATTGGTTGAGCGACAGGAAAGTTTGGCTTACAGGCCATCACCGATAATGAATCAGGGGAATAGATGTCATCGCCAGCATTCATGGCTGGCGCGTGAGAGCTTGGTCCGTCCTTGCCCATCAGTGTGGAGAGAAAAGATTTGTCAGTGGTGCTTTGAATTGGTTGACCAATGGTGAGCGTTTGAACATCTCGTGTTTTCCTTTTTCATTCAGATAGTCGCATGCTGATGTATTTCATCATTATGTAGCGACATTGATCGTGATGTGATAGGAATTGCACTCTCCTACTTCGATCGCTATGTTTCCTACCAACCATCAATCGATGAGACTCTATGCCAGCTTGTGGCCGTAACGTCACTTTACCTAGCGTTGAAACTTCATAGTCCGAAAAGAATAACTGTGTCTGGCATGGTGAGTTTTTGTGCTGCCTATCAACATATGATATGTTTTATCATTCTAACCATCACCGCCTGTTCCATTCATCTCAAAAGTCTGCTTTGAGCGAAGGGCGCTTCAGAATTGACCAGATATTGGACATGGAGAAAAGTATCATCATAACCCTCCGTTGGTATTTGAACCCGCCCACCTCGGTCCAGTTTTTGAACGTCGTGAATCCTCTCATTGATGTCATCTTCAGTGACCTACAGGATTCATATGAGATCATGGAATTTTCCAGGTATTTGATTGAACTTAGTCTATGTGATGGCTACTTCATCAACAAGAAACCATCGTCAATTGCCTATGCGTCTATTTTTGTTGCGATGGATTACCTCTCGACACCTGAAAAGGTCAAGAGAAAGTTTAGATTGTATCTTCTTGAACAGTTGCCAGATATCACGAAACTATGTGCCGAACGGCTTCGACATGTGTATAGCAGCCTTACCATTTTGACGGAATCAGGTGAAGGTGACAATTTTTGCTGGGAATCATTTTCACCCAAGACAGTTAGAACGGACTTCAAACGATTTGAAGGCCCAACATTGGCACAGGCAGCGTAGCACTGTTTTTTTGTAAATAATAATGTAAAGACTAATGTATAGAATATAATCTCTGTGATGTGATATTACTTTTTAATCTCCAAGATCAAGTGTTGTATGTAACCTCAAAGCAACATTGAAGGCTAAATATCCTTTTACCTCATTCCTTATTGAAGGGTGAAATCTTAGAAATATGAAATAGGAAGCCCTAGAAAATGACAGCATAGTACCTAATTATTTTTGATATGTAATATCATTTCCTGAACCATATTGAAGTCCATCTTGGACAAAATGACTGCTCCACTAGCCGCCTGGATAAAGTCTAGAATCTTTTAAGATGGCCAGTGAAATGATGGCCTCATCTAAATCACTGCTCCCTAGTTCTGGGATCGAGCAGATATTTTATTAACCTGCATATTGCCTAATTTATCTATGCAATTGGCTGCATGTTGTTTTATTCTTGCTTTTGGGTCGATTTGGGCTAGAAAATGTACAAGAAGGTTTGGGACTCAGGCAATATGCATTGCCAGCACAAAGCTACCCCCAGACAAGATTCATATAGAAGTATCAGATCATCGTATACAATCACTTTATACAGGCAAAATATTTGGAGGATAATTCTATTTGGAAGTCCGCCATGTACTGCATGTTTGATAAGAGTGTAACTGTTGCTACCAATTGAGACTGCCTCAGCCGACACGGGTCGAAATCCACCACGTCGTACCGCAAGGGTCTTTAACACCGCTTCGCTTGTCAGGATCGTCGCCCTTCTTCGGTTCTTGCACTGACGTTCCACCGGCATCCAGNGCACTGACGTTCCACCGGCATCCAGGGCACGTTGATATGTTACGTCTACATCACGGACATAGACGTGTACATGTGACGGTGTTGTGTTTCCGTCGGGGCTGTCCCCTAACATGATGACTGAATCATCGATACGCATCTCTGCGTGCATGATCTGTCCGTCTTTGCCGGGAAGGCGCAGCAGCTCATCGGCCTTGAATACCTGGGTAATGAAATCTATGGTTTGAGCCGCTCCCTGGACAATCAGGTACGGAGATACGGAGGAGTGACCTTCAGGTTTGTAAGATGAACTCATCCCAATGTTTGCTCCACAAAAGAAGCACAATTGCAATAATCAAATGATGGAGTAGAGATGATAATGGGGGGGGTAGACTTCATAGGGCGTGGTTGTGGCCTGGGTTTTAGACAGGTCTAGTACGTACGACCTATCTACAGTGGTTGTTACTTACTTTTATCGAAACTCCCCACACGCATTGGAATAGTACATCCAAAACCCACATGCGGCGGAATAGTACACTTCAAAATTCAGTTACGCGAAAGCCAATTTTTGTGTCAATGAGCAATAATTCTAACTTCCTTCCGATCCAAAAAATGAGCCCAAGACCTTTGGTACAATTTTCAATCATGGTGAAATCAGTGAAATCCTGCTGTCAATCATGCCTCTATTTATTAGGCAATATATTCTTCTTCCGAAATCATAGGCTCTTTCCTGCTCAGTGGAAAAGGTGTTTGTGACCTTGAGAAGGAATACTTTTGGCATACCACCTCCTGAAAATTCAAGTGACGGCTTTACTGCATGCATTATCTCAAAATCCCTCTCAACCATTATTCGTTGGCATGTGGTACATGCTGACTAAAGTTCAATTCTGTCTTGGAGATCGAATTTTTTACCTCCTTGCGGTGTCATAAAAGAGGATTGGTTCGACCTATCCATAGGAAGAGTGAGAGAACAAGATGAAGACAAAGCAACGTTGCCTCCGGACATTCACCCTCTTGCCTTTGGCCTTGTGCCTCGCCATTGGTTCATCGAAGTCAACAACAACATTGCCACAAGAGCTTCCTGGCAAAGGAGGAAGCGGCTCACTACGACGACGAACCAATCAGCAAGCCCATCACAAAAACAAGAATAACCACCATGGACATAACGGTCGTGCCAAAAATAATCAAGATGTTGATAAGCTGCGTACTACCAACGCTAAGCATCATGGTGCAGATGTAATGCAGCCAAAGATGGAAGGAATCTCAAATGGAAGAGAATCATCCGCAAACCTATGCAGGAGCATCATCGCCATTGACGGATGGCGCAAGAAACCCAGCAACGACAAGGCTGCAGCCAATGTCAGGCGTACCGAAGACACCCTGCAATACGAAGACGAAGAGACTGATCCAAACGAGGAATGGATCCGCATAGGCGCTGAAGAGTCAGGTGGCATGATGGCCCTTCCTATCCTCGACGACGAGCCTGAGGTACTCATTCAGACTCCGGATGCTGACGAAACTTCATATGTGGTTGTTGACAATGGCTTTGAAACCCTTTACGAAGATGGCATACTACGTGTCCCCTACGAAGATCCGCCCTCCTCCATCCCCCAAACCGAGGAAGAATTCGTGTGCGAACTACAAGATGGGTCCACCCTTCCCATTTCTGGAACCGAAGAGCAGATTTCAGAGTTGCGACAGATGCTCAATAATGGTACGCTCATTAGCGCCATGGATTCAGTGGAAGTGGAAGAACCAAGTGCTGTGGATGGTGAGACGGGTATTGCGGGAGTGGGGTTGGAGACTTCAATCACCTTGCCTCCAGGATCGATTCGGCTTGTTTCCAACAGTGACCATGACATCAATGACGGTGACTTGAATATCGATGGGGATGATGGTACTATTAACCTTGACAGTGGTTTCTCCTCCCGCAGACGCCGTCGTCTGAACATGTACGAAGGTGTTAAGAAAACTTTGGTAGTGCGAGTTATTGACAAGCAGGGTCGTCAGCCAGATGAAGATGCGGAATACATCTCCGATAAGGTAGGTACAATTTTCAATCATGGTGAAATCCAGCGGTCAATCATGCCTCTCTAATAATTAGGCATGTTCTTCTTCCGAAATCATAGTTTTTCGGAACCAACGGCGACCCCATGACCATGACCTCTGGCTTTGACGCTTGTTCCTTTGGAAAGTTTCAAGTGTCTTACGACTACGGCGGGCAGTTCGCTGACAAGCTGGCAGCTGATGGCGTGTTGGAGGTAGAATTGAATATCAATCTAAGCACTGCCACGCAGCCCCAGGTGAGGTATGCCGCTGTCACAGCTGTACAGAACAAGCTGGGTATTTCTTTGCCAGGTCCGTTTGCGCATGTTGCATTTGTCGTCGAGAAGTGCTACCCCAATGATACGTCGTGCAGCTTTGCCGCATATGCGTACGTGAATCGTGAGTAAAAATCAAAGCGGCAATTGCAAATAATTTTGTCTGCACCTGACACTGGAGCCTGCCTGACACGTTATATTGTTGCATCTGTCTCACGTTCTTGGCCTATTTGATCAGACTGGATGTCGCTGGTAAGTAGTCTCAGAGATGAGATGGAAATGCTCTCTATGCAAATTATAGTCCTAGTATTCACATCTCATGTTCAATGAACCCGTTCCATCTCAATCTGGTAGTTTGTTGAAGATAATTACAAGTTCCCTGCTGTTCAGATGCATGAGATAGGACATAAGTAAGAGAAATTGTGTCCATGATGAATACATTCATATTATTATGTCACTGTACTGAACATTCTGGTTTTCTTATTTGAATATTGTTTTATAAATCTACAGTCTCAACCTGGCACACTCAGGAGGGTTAAACGGAGCAACATACACGGATCACACATGGTAAGAAGACTTGAAGAGCAGATGGAGATGAAGTGCGATTTGAGCTTGTCCTATGCAAATTATTGCCCAAATATTCACATCCCCATGTTAAACCATCTCAATCTGACAGTTTGATGGGCAATCCACTGTGGGAGGATAATGTGGGGAAGATGTGCTTCAATCCAGTAAAGAACTTTCAGGTAATTTCAATTGATGGTGTGGTCTCTTTTTTTAGATTATTCTATACGAATACGTCCATGATTTCAGCTTAATACTCATACTTATCCTGCGCATGCTATGATGTGTCATCACCCTTCAGATTTCCCGTGGAAATGGAGATAATGGGTAAGTATACATGGATTTGACATACCCTTGAGCTTGACCTACCAAATTGTTGTCTTTTTATTCACATACTTCTCGATATTGTCCTTTACAGCTGGTATGACACCCAGTCCATTGCAAACTTCATCACCAGCCCAAACCCCGGTACATCCTGGTCTGGCCGCCTCATCGGTGTCGCCGAATACAACACCAACCCCTCCAATCTCCCCATTGTTCTCAAGATTGAATCTGGTGGTTCAAAGGATTGGTTCGTAGGGTTCAACCGTGACTATGGTGCCAACTCAGATGTCAAACAGGCCGGAGATTTAGTCACCGTGTACAAGGTCAGTGATGGTGATGGAAAAGAGTACTCTCACAGCTTTTTGAAGGGAGTTTTGCAGGAGGGTACGACAATGAAGATTGTAAATTGGAGGGGTACGACGGAGGACTTGGAGATTGAGGTGAAGGAAATCAATACGAGTGTGAGTCCGGGGTATGCAGACATTGAGGTGAGGTTTGGGGAGACGTCGAGTCCAACTGAGGAGCCGACGAAGAAGCCAACTGAGGTGAGTTTTTTAATTGTTATGAGATTGGCATGTGTATCTTGCGTGGGAAATGGTACTGTTTCATACAAGAGATGGTATCCTACGTAGGAAATAGTATTATGTCTTGCAGTATCCTAACTTGGGCTTTCACTTAATTTCAATATGTCAACAATGGAATGCTAACTCAATATGAATATTATCATGCACAACAGGAACCAACAAAATCGCCAACAAAGGTAAGATTGTACGATACCATTTCTCCAGAAGGGTGCTGCCTCATTGATTAATACCGTAAACTTATTCAACATTCAATGCTGCAACTCCAATGACAGGCACCAACGACACCCAATCCGACGACCAGTCCAGTTGGGCCGGTTCCAACAACTAGCCCCACCGCACCAATGCCCACAAGCAGCCCTAGCAAGGCACCCACAGCCACTCCAACTACAAAGCCAACAAATACCCCAACTACCACTGATCCGTGTGGCGATGGCACTTGTGACGCCAGCAGTGGGGAGGATCCAGAGAACTGCCCCGCGGACTGCCTCCCAATCATATTCGAGATTCAAAACAGCAAGCAGAACAATGGCAATGCTGCCGGTCAGATGTTCATGCTTGAGGCTGAAACCACGAGTACGGTGACATCATTGGGAATCGTCGGTAAGAAGGATGGGGAGGGAGAGGTAAAGGTATACACCCGCTCCGGTGACTTTTCCGGACACGAGGAGAATAGCGAAGGTTGGGATCTCATCTATGATAAGAAGGTAACTGTTGAAAAGGGCAAGTCAAAAATGTTACCTGGAGGGCTCCTACGAGATATTACCATTGATGCTGGGTCCAATGTGTCATTTTATGTCTTCGCCCAGAAGGGCATGCTTTTTACCAAGGGAAACAATCAGCAGAAAAATATGCCTTTTGATGGAGATGGTAAGATCATGATCAAAGAGGGGGTGGCCACACAGAAGCTGTTTGAGAAGGTGAATGGGAATGGACGTTACAGTGGCGAGATCAGGTATGTTGGGAACGTGTTTTCTTCTTTTCTGATGACGCATTTGTTGTTTAGCACACATGAAACTCCCTGACACCTAACAAACATGAATTCCTTTTCTATTTTGACTGGATGATAGTTATTACACGTCAGCCTCCACTCAAGGTGGCAGCCCATCACCACCAGTAACGAGCAGTCCAACCAAATCCCCAACCATTGCTAGCCCTACCCCTCCAACACCGCCCACTGACGGCAACGTCTGTGGAGATGGCATCTGCGGTACCAATGAGAATCCTGACAGTTGCCATAATGATTGCCCAGTCAAAGTCTTGGACACTGCTGCTGGTAACAACGCGAATGACGACTCTGCTGGTCAAATGTTCACAATCACTCCATCAATGGATTTGACCGTATTCTCCTTTGACATCCTGGGCAAGAGGGATGGTGATAGTGACATTGAAGTGTATACCCGCCCGGGCACCTACATGGGCAAGGAGGAGGACGATGCAGGTTGGGAGCTCCTATTGGACACAAAAGTGAGCTTGGATAAAGACAGCATGACTAGCTTGGGAAAGATGGATCGGGAGGTGCTTGTTTCTGCGGGCCAGATTCAGTCATTTTATATTTACAGCAAGAAGGGCCTGCAGCACACCAAGGGTGGGAGCCATGGTGTATTCGCAGATGATGGTTTGCTTGCAATATACGAGGGGATAGCTACTGAGAAGTGGTTTGAGCAGGTGACCCAGAATACCAGGTACCATGGCTTGATCAGGTATGTTCATATCCCAGTCATGATAATTTTGGTCAAACGTTTTGAATTTCTCTCAATAGTCTCATTCACCCTTGTCATCTTTCAACCAAGGTATTATGTGTCTTCTACTTCTACTAGGAATTGATACCTTGGTTATTTACCTGGTGGAGTAGAGCAACTGGGAAGTATTTGTGTGATAGTTGAAAAAGTGAAGAAAAAATGCAAATGATATCGAATATAGAGTGGAGCACGCGTCTGTGCTTATGATTCTGATATTAAACTTAGTAATCCGTGTTTGTCTGAGAGCACGTTTGCTTCATTTGAATATTTTTCTTTGTAAATCCGCTAACACAATTGAATGGAAAAATCTTCTCTCTACCTTGTTTCTACTGGCACTTCATCCCTTGTAGAACAACACTAAGATCCGAGTTTTTTTGGAAATTTCGTTGATTCCGGAAGATACACTCCGAATGGGCGTGGTCTCAAGGGATGTTCCTCCTGATGAGGTGGCAATTTGGTCGTGGGCTTGCTTCAAATGATGATCAGCAGGTGCCCAAATAGTGCTAAAGTCGTGCCCCCCAGGCAGTGTTCAAGTGGTGCTCAGCTGGTTTCTGCTTTCCATCATTCCAGAAGCGCGTGACTGATAGATGTTTCATTTTTTGTGTTTCAAATATTAATGATACAGTGTGATTCTACAGTGTCTTTCCGGTGGTGTGGTGGAAGGTGTGATGCAGGGAGCAGGGAGCAGGGAGCAGGGAGCAGGGAGAAGAGAGAAGAGAGAAGAGAGAAGAGAGAAGAGAGAAGAGAGAAGATGTCTATCCAGGATTGTATCCTGGAAAGGACACGAGCAAGCCGGCACATCACGGATGCACATAAGGTTGGCAGGCGCGAGAACACGCAAAGTAAACTTGACGCCAACGCAATAATCGGCGATATAAATGCCGCATAGTCCGAGGACAAAACCCAAGCAATTGGCTCATAATTTCATCATTACCTTGGTGAAATAATACTAAACATGAATATCTACTCACTGTGAGTGTCTTGATAGCCGCTAACTACTATAGCATGTCGCTGCTTTACGCATTCTCTTAAGTATAGCAAGCAGCATGTCTACCTTTCCCGATATTTATTTTGCCACAGGCAACAAGACACTCAATCATTAATGAGATTTCGTGCAGGCATATTTTGCAATGCTGAAAAATACCTCAGTGTTGCTTTGTTCAATGTAGAAGAGGTGATGATGTGAATATGAGAGCCTAATAAGAGCCCAGATCAAATATTGTGTGCAAACCAATCAGTCTGAAGGTAAACATGTGTTGATCGTCACATAGGTCAATAATCAATGTGCTGCACCATCTACTAAGAACGGCTTCATCAAGATGGGGCTTGATGGAGCTCGCAAGCACTAAAAATGTATGATGCTTCACCAAACTTGTTAGTGCTTGTTTGCGCATGACCAGTGAAAACCTAAACATTGTGAAGCCTTGTGTTTGCTATGCTTATGTCTTGCTTTACTGACCAGTTAGACTAAGCAAAATGTTATTTAGAATTTTAAATCTGTTCTCGCTTAGTGTGTGACAAATGAAAACAAAACTAGAGAGCATTGCTCAGGTTTTGAAATTGGACTGAAGAAATCCTGAGCATTGTTCTGGTTTTGACAGCAAAGGGATAATTATTCCAAAAGGGGGACAGGTCTTGCACAATCTATGTAGAGATATGTGGCATCAAGATGTAGCACCTACATGAAACTCTCACCTTAATATTGTGACCACAATTTTCTCTCTGCGGTCTAATCATCCTCGGAGAATATTAAGTGTATGATTCAATTCTATAGCTAGTAGTCATCAGTATAGTTTTACATATCTGACATTAAGGACCACGTTTCATAATATATCTTATTTTTAGGGATAGATAATTGACATTTGAAGTCCCCGAAAGTCAAAAAACAGTTTTCATACAAGAGGGTTTGACCTTGGGAAAGTTCAATTTAGACAATACATATTCTAAGTCTGCAAATGAGCCTAGAATAGAAAGCATGGAGAGTAGAAAGCAGAATTAGCAGCAGTGTGGCTTGTTGAACTCACAATAAACTAGATTGACCTGTGTACCAGTTGCCAGTAAGTAGGCTGTTGGCAAACTCACCCTTGGAGGCAGGTGAGATCTTCACTCGGCACTGTCACTCCAAGCCTGCTTGACTCTGAAGGACTTTTGATATTGGTGGTCAACATGTTGGATAGTTGCGGATAAGCTCATACTTTTGAAGCTATTTCAATTTATGAGCACGGCAGGCAATCCACTAGACAAAAATCTGTCTTCTATTGACTGACTGAAAAATACATCATGCCAACTGACTGAAATATTGATTAATCCCAAACTGACTGAAATAATGGCTTGTCCCAAACTGGCTGGAAACTGGCTTGATAGGACCTTGTGTCAAACAAAATATACATTTGCATAATTTCTATGTCATATAAGAAGTAGAGGCAGTAGCAGCAGCAGCAGCAGCAGCAGCAGTAGTAGTAGTAGCAGTAGTAGCAGTAGTAGCAGTAGTAGCAGTAGCAGGGGGTAGCATATTTTTTAAATACGTGTTATGGGACCTTTACGGCCGATTAGAGGCAGGGTAATCGCTCCAGAACTAACATCGTATTCCGGGCACCGCAGTCAAGTCTCGGCCTAATGGGCGCCGGGTTTGTAGCCATGTGACCTGGTGATTCTTCAGTGGGTTGCTGCTCTAGTGTCGGCTTATGATCCTCAGCCTGGGGCTGAGGGGTACCATCCACTTCCTCTGGATCTGGACAGGGGGCAGGGAGTCTCTGCGTTGTCTGGTTGCGGAACGCCATGTATCTTGTGATCAAATTTCTATTCATTGGTGCACGCTTCACAAAGTACATCTAGGTGATGGATCCACTCCTTCTGATTCGAATTCGTAGATCCATTCTATAGAGCGTAGGGGCTTTGTAATCCTGAGTGGCGGGGATTTGACACTCCGCCAAAAACCACCAGAAGCTCTATTCTCGTGTGAATTTCCACCTAATTTACAGAATATCGATT
>JALLOX010000213.1:0-13640 GCA_036939695.1 Thalassiosira ordinaria | reverse complement strand
CGGGAACTTCAATTTTGGCGGAGCGCGGTTGGAAGCAAATTTGAACTGTCAATTTCGGTGAAAAGGGCAAATGGCGAAACTGTTCCAGAAAGAGAGAATGGAGTAGACATATAGTGAGCTGCGCGATCGGAAGAAAATTTGAACACAAATTTTTGATGATCCGCGCAAAGAGGAAATCTGTTCCAGAAAGAAGGGGAAAGCTCCATATAGGATCTCGTAGAATTTGCAGGGATATGGTGCGCTGAATATTTTTCTCTTATTTACATGTCAGTATGTTATTAATAGAATGTGACAAAAAGAACCTAAAGAGCATATTCGAACACTCCCAATAAAAATCACTACTAATCTAGCAGGATAACGGTATTGCATAAATATTACTTTGCAGTAATATTGCAATATTAGAAATTAGAATATGCCCTAGAAAATAATTCACTGCCAAGTCTTCTTGACAGTTATGTTGTACCAAATCTTTGTTAGGGCAGGAAACCGGCTGTTAAGTCAGTTGACAGTCATTTACAGTAGTAATACATTGTACTACAGAAACAAGTATGGCGGCTCATTTTCAACACTCCTCCAGTGATGGAATGCCTGCATTCTGCATTGGACATATGGTACTGTAGGTTGGTTCGTCCGTCAAACAACAGTCTGAGAGAGAGTTTTTTGTAGGTTTTGCTATGGTAACTAAGGATCTTGATAAGATGGGCCATGCCTGGAATGAGTGTGGATATAGATTTAGCAGGACCAGGATGTTATCGGATTGTACCATTTCCCTGTTGAGTTAGTTTTTTGAGCATGATTTGTTTGAAAGAGAGATTGAGAGAGCAGTGCGTTGTGAATTTACAAACTCTTGTACACTTCTGGAAAAGTTGTTTTATATTTTTATGATGTGCTATTATTTACATAGTATAGAAGAGGACCGATATGTTGGTAAGATCAAGACTACCCGCTAAATGAATTGTGTCTTGGCAGTCAGGTCATTGTACGAAAGCCGCGGATAAACACCATGCTTTCTCGTCGTTCTCCAAACGAGGCCTACCGCATTTTTTTACTATAGGACACGGATGTTTTTGAAATGATAAATAATGGTTATTTTATCGCGGTCTATACGATAGTGCCCAGTGAGCGCACAATTATTATGGGGACACAATTTATTTATCCACTGGAAGAGATTATCAGCACAAGCAGGAAAAGAGGAGGCAGGCCCATCACTTTTCAGAGCTTGAGCTAGATAGATTTAGCTGCTGCGTAGACGAAGATAGAAAGATACCCCTTCTCAAAAAATAATAGAGCTAGCTAAATAATCAGAATCCGCGATGTTCATGTATTCGACAAAATCGCATTTCGGATATTACGCGTATCTCACCATTATCGGAAGTAGAAGCAAGTTATCAGCATGTTGATCGATCATTCTTGTTAATTCACCTAAGCCTAATACAATACAGAAATTACAGAAATTACAGAAATTGAACAATGGACAATGGGCAATGCACCACGCCCCAAAACTATGGGAACGGTAGAATCGATAGGTCTACATACCCTNACACAAAAAAGGTCTCTAAGATGTCGGGCTTCTCACATCATGGATTCTTTCCTGTTCTGGGGCGTGGTGAATGGGCCCAAAAGTCTGCAAAGTGCAAAGGTGAAGACGAAGGAGACGAAGAACTAGTAAAGATACAACCGCACAGAGATCAAGATATTGAGGTGAGTAAGGAAAGAAGAGAGTTCGGTGGACGGAGGCGGGGTTGGGCGCCACAGTTGGCCTTGGCGTCGGTGTTGAATTGTCATAGTTCGAACCGAGTGAGGTGGACGGATGTGGACGGATGCTCAATCATGCTCGATAGGTGTTGGTTTATGGATGGAGCACTTCATCCTTGGCGGCTGATCTTATGCAATCTTTTAACCGCGTGAAGATATGTCAGTCAATACTATAATCAACGCATCTTTGAAACATACTCTGCTGTTCCGATTTTTCTTTTCTTGATAATCTTACCCCATAGGGAGAACTATCATTTACTCCTATGATGTCGTCTTCGCCAGGGGTTAACGTTTGGACTTCAGGTCAAAAACAATGCATGAATTGCGGCAAACCCGAGAGTGAAACAGGGAAACTCTTGAGGTGTAGCCGATGTAAGCAGGCATTCTTTTGTAATCAGGAGTGTCAAAAAGGAATCTGGAAAGTCCACAAACAATATTGTAAGAAGTTAATTTCAGATGATTACACAGTAACTCCGCGATCAAATAAGTTGCAAGTGGACTTTTCCCAAGGAAAGAATCGCAGCGACCCTACATACGCTGCATTGAAGGATACGGACGTTCGCACTGGAAGCGATGGGAAAGTCATTTGCTCCTTTCATCCTAGCGCGACGGAAAATCAAATATTCATTCAACTTCTGATTCAAAATGCACATGCTAACTTCAGAGAGGAGGTGAGACTGGGATTCTATGTCGTTACTTTTTCATACACATTCAATTTATTTCTGATAGATGCAATCTGATGCTGCTCTAAGTATCTGTATGACGAATCCCCGACAGACGACGCGAAGAAACTCATTATGATGTCAGTTTTGGCGACCTTGGCTGCAGGGGAGTCTACACTTCTGTCCGGTGTGATGGTTTTGACTGACGAAGATCCCAAGGTATGAGATGATATTCTAATAATCAAGATTTTTTTATGGAATGTATTATGTCTTATCACATGCGACCCCACTGAAAGTACTATCTCATGATGAAGAATGGCCGCAAATTTATCAAGACAACCCCCGATCAATCATCTGGGCGATTAGGCTCCTCCGATATTAATGACCAAAGCAGAATGTCATCTGTAGTGAAAGTGGAATTTTGCATGGGAAATAGCAATGCCAAAATGATGGAGTTCCTCGGAGACCCTACAAAGGCAAAAAGTCTTTATGCCAAGGATAAGAAAACAATTACCGAGCTAAAGAGGCATCTTGAAAAGAATGCAACAGCTACTGATAAGATGATTAGCTGTCCTATGAGGGGACGTAGCAGAGTTTACGAAGGTTATTTAGATATGCAGAATTTGGATTAGTGCAATTCTCTCATCATGAAAATGAAAGAGATAGCCTCCCATCAGTGGGAACAGGCAAAAATAGGGTGTTTGAGGAAGTGAGTATTTTTACATGAAAACAAAACGTGTAATATCATGTTGGACCAATCTACAGGAGAGTGTTTGAAGAGTTTGAAAACAAAGTACAACTTGGAAATGGACACGAGAGGTGAACCTCTAGGATGTTGTGACATTTTTATCTTCTATGTGCCATCATTTTGGACCACCGAAATGATGATTAACACATGTGTGATGGTCATGAAGTCCTCACTTTCAAGGATTAGGTACAGAATAATATTATGAATGCAGCCATCAATATGTGCAACACTTCTGCTTCTGTGTGTTTAGTTCTCCTCTCTAGAGAGAGATATTTCCTGCCTATTTCTGTGTTCTTCACAATTTACCGGCTAAAGATCCAAGTAATCTACCCACAACGGCTCCAGATGCATCCTAAGATACATACAACGGAATCAATAATGAGCAGAAACTTTCAATGTAGGAATCAATATTACTCATATCACATTTTTGTCATTGAATCGGATCGCATCTCATTACATTCTCACCCTCAATCACGCCAACAGCAAAAGCGAAAGTTCCAAATCCCGCATGTGGGCGACAGTGAAACGAGTTGTAACCTTGGTAAAAATGTTGTGAGGAAGAATTTCTCTCAAAGACAGGGCAATAGGCAGGAGAATTTAATTTCAAATAGAATCGTTGTACTGTCTATTTTTATCCTGAGTTCTCCACCAAACTTGACCAAACCACGACGAGCGACGAGAGCGTCACCATGGCGAAGAGGTCGTCGATAGAGAGTGAGGGCCACAAAACAATATGCACAGATTAAGCAAAGGTTTGAAGCAAGCTGGATGAGCAAAGGTGAGAAAGAATGTCAGCGCCCCCGGCTGGTAGGCTCGGGCGCACACGCCAAGGCGGAGGGGTTGACGTTGACGGTCTGCGTTGAGGTTGAGTTGCTGGCGCTGGTGCTGGTGGAGGAATGGCCATGATGGGTGGAGTTGACAGGGTTCTGACATGGTCGTGCTGTTTATTTGTTGATAGACATTGGCGTGAATGGATAGGGGGCTCACAACTTGAGTTTTCTTCATGACTTTGTTTGCATGTTGTTGTCTTGATCAGGCAGCGCATCGGTTCGAGTTGGAATGAAAAATCGCATGCCGGCTGTGGCAGTAGCTGTAGCTGCAGTTGTCTCTTTCTCCCATCATTTGTAAATACAATGCAAATGCAACCGAGCAGCATATCCATAGAGTTCAATTTGCACACAGTGTTGCATTTCTTTGTGCTTCATCTACAATGCAATTCTTGATGCTCACATCTTGTACACATTTTCCTGCCCTGACAAATACTGGTTAGAATTCTGATTTGAAAGTGATACATTGCAAAGGCAAATTCAAACAATTTTTTTGTGGGAGTGGCAGCTTTTGATATAAGTTATAATTATGTCATCCAATCAACAAAGATCAGCCGGCACCCCGTCGACAGTTCCAAGTACGAACGAGGACGATGACCATCACAGTCTGGAGCAGCGCAATATTGCCAATCCTCAACGGCAATTTTTGCCAGTATCCATTGCAGCGGAGGATAGGATGTTGGGTCAGCAGGAGCAGCATCAGCAACATCCACAGGAACAGCAGCAACATCAGCAGCAGCAGCAGCAGCAACAACGGCTACAACAGCAGGTTGGGGCAATCCCAGAGCAGATAGGGACGCTATCCGCATTTTCATCACCACGTCAATTTAGCACCAGCAGCAATAGCAACAGCAATGGCAGCGACAATATCAATACACAACAAAGTAGTAGCAATCCCAACCAGCCACCACCTCCAAATGTGGCACTGCAGCATACCATCTCGTCCGTCTCGGCAGGCAATCAGAGCAACACCACTGGCAACAACATTGGCAGTAGTGCTCACTCTGGTGCCTTCTCTGCTGCACTCTCCGGAGGAGGAGGGCTAGTCCACGAATCACCACTGCTCAATGGAGAAAACATTGTCCTACTCAGTTTTTCCAACGATACCACTCCCACGGGTGTCACCTCCTCTGCTGGGGTGACTCCCACGGGCCTCACGGGGGTAAACATTCAACATACAAATGAAGCAATGGCCGGAGCGGCTGGTGCAGCAGCGGGAGGGGGCATGCGAAGGATTGGCTCCGCCGGAGCACTCATGGGAATGTTTGGCGGCAGTCGTCACGAACAATTCAATATTGAAGAGGAGGAAGCCAATGATATGACCCTCTCTCCTTCCTCCATTGTCAATGTCGACATGGAATTGAGTGAAATGAACAATACTGTGGAGTTGAACATTGAACACTCCCACACCCATTCGCCTCCACCCGAATCCATCCACTCTGGTCAAATAACCACACTAAGTCCTCCCCCAATCAGTTTGAAGAGTAGTACCGACAGGACTGCACATAGTTATGCCGTGAATACTACCGCTTCTGGGTCACAAAGTTTGTTCTCACGAGAGCGAGAGGGTGGGGGAAGTATCGTCGGTAGCATTGGCAGGGGACCAATTGGTCAGCAACAGCAACAGCAGTATCATAGTCAGAACAACCAGCCTCCGCCGACCGTGGCGAGTGCGGGGGCGACTCCGTCCAAGAAGCGTCCGCCATTGCCTCCACGGTGGGCGATTGGGGCCGCTCCGCCGCCGGCATCGCATCATGCTGGCATGGTGGCGCCCATTCCTCAGCAGCCTGGTATTACTGGCATCACATCTGGAACAGGGATGGGGGCAGGAGGAATGATGGGAGGGGGGGACATGGTCGATGTAGTTCCGAATCACTTACCTCCGCCCAAGCAGATTGGTCCGTTGAGTCATCGTAGGGTGATGAGTACGGGCGATGCAAGCTTTTTATCTGTGTTAACGGATCCAGATTCAATTCCAGATGGTGGTATGGGGGAGGATAACTCTCCTCCAACTGCCGTTGGTGGCGGTGGCGTTGGACCCACTGGACCAACTGCTGGTGTTGCAGGCACGAGAGTATCCGTTCCAGGTCCCTCCGTCATCCATCAACCCCTCCCAATGAACCCTGCACGCAAACGAGGCGTCTCCTGGGACTTTGGCGCCACAGGCGGCGGAATGGGCGTTGTGGGCGCATCGCACAGCGAATCGGACGGATCGTTGAACAAGTACAAGAATGAGGAGGAGGCGGCATTTGACACTTTGGGGATATTGCAGCCTATATTGCAGGATCACCATGATGGGATGAACAATGTTTTGACTGGTGGTGGGGATGATGTTACCGAGGATTTGATGCAGCCGATACTTTTGGATGACGATGAGGATGGTGAACGTGGCGAGACGGAGGAGGACATGGCTGAGCCAGTCCTGGGTGGCACATCCTCGGCATTTACGAGCTCATTTACAAGTGTGGGCGAGGCTCCGGATGTTATCACTCCTCCAACCAATGCAACATCCTCGTCCATCCCGCCTCCGCCCACTATCGCCCAGCTGCCACCTCGCTCGCCTCCTCCCCCTCCTCCGGAAAAGGTGGTAAAGAAGCAGTCAGCATCTCCAGGGGGTAGGCCCAAGCTGGAACATACACGGGCCAAATCCTCAATGTCAATGAAGAACCTACTACTGACAAGAAAAAAGAGCGAGGGCAAAAAGGATTTGACCCAGTTCGAGGATGAGGCCGAGTTGGCCATCATGGAGGCTCTGAATGCGTACGGTATGCAAGAGTCCTTCCGATCCCGTAGTAGTGACGAGAAGAGCACACGTAGAATTAGCGAGGAAGATAATGATGAGGAATCAAGCGACGACGACGACGATGAGGTGGTTCAGCCTGGTGGCGAGGATCAATACCTCATTCCAGAGCTAAACGCACCAAGCTCGGATAGCACGGATGGTCCCCTTGTGCCATCGCAGGTGGTACACCCTGAACAGCCCGGTCATACTAAGGATGTATCGGCATTGACCGCATATGATTTGGAAATGAGTCCCTATTCCACGGCGTTCAGTCCCAAACGCCCCGGGTTGGCAGAGCGAGCATTCACAACTGGCAGTCCTCAGGGCAGGGTTCTCAGTCCAACCAAACCCGGGATGGCAGGGCGAGCTTCATCCACGAGCATTATGGGTGGTGCGGCGGCAATGGGCATACGTACACGGGGTGAGAGCATCTTTGAGGATTCGGCGTGGACGGAGGGTTATGACGAAGCGGGTCGTATCGATGGGACGTTGCCGGAGGAGCAGGATTCCAAGTTGGCTGCCTTAGAGATTGAGAAGCCGGTGGCGGGTGTTGACTTGAACCCACGAGTGGCAGTGGCGGCGGCGTCAAAGGCAACTAGACCTCCTTTGCATACGTTACCGTCCAAAAAGGAGGGTGACAATGCCAGCCATCATACCAACATTTCCAAAAAGGCTATGGCTGCGTCTGCTGCGAAGGATGTCGACAGTTCGGACACCTCAAGACACTCCAAGATGAGCAAGGCTAAGGGCGACAGCTTTACGAGTAAGAAGAAGTTTGATCTTCCAAAATTGGAAGATCCCACCGCCCAGACCGGGCTGAGGCACCGTCGTGCCAATACCATTGCTGCCAAGAACATGGCCGACGAGCTCGCGCAGATGGCTGCTCTTCACGGAGGAGGCGAAGGGAGTGACAGAGGGTTGCAGCATCAGCGCAACAAGACAAATGTCACGTTGAATGCCACAAAGGGAATTGATAACCTTGTAGCGGGTTTGGATATACTGGACCAACGAGAACAGAGAAAGTTGGATGAAGAGCATGATAGGGAAGAAAGGGTTGGCCCGCTTGCTGCGGCCGCAGCTGCCGTCGCTGATGCGGTTTCTGGAGGAGGTGGAGCACCTGGTGACGATGGCGGCGAAGATGATGGACCCCATGATGAGGAAACGGGCGAGGCAAATAATAATGGAGACTCATCCAACAAACCATCTTACCACAAGGGCGGACACCGCCACCGTATAATCCCCATGGGCCAACGTTCTGAGACCCTGTACCACTTACGAATATGGTATAATGATCTCATACGTCCAAAACTCCCGGCCTTTATGAAAGGCGCCGCACACATGGTTTGCTTTATAATTGTACCATTGTTGAGCGTAGCGTTCATCCTTTACTATGGGGTTGGGAACCCTATGACGGGGGGATTGGGTGCGGGGGAGGAGGTGAATGAGGCAGAGGAGGAGATGGGTGAGCAAGTGTGGGTGGTTGATGGCGAGCATGGTTCCTGGTGAGTCTTATTATACTTCTTAGGCTCGACTTTGAGTTTTTAGCTCAAAGTATTCACCCAATATTTTTTTGTCTATATACTATTCAGGAGCTGGTGGGTGCTGTTTGTTGCCCGCCAAGCGTTCCTCTTATCCTGGGTCAAGGCGGGAGAGGTGATCTCTATTGACATCTTCGCGCTACGCACTCCACTTTTCATGAAGACTGTGGGTTCATTCGCCACACTAATGATCGTACAGGCCCGTGGATGGCCTTACGTGCTCTCGTTCTGGAGTTTAATGGACTTTTGTTTCCTCTTTGGATCGCATAAGTTTGCCAGGCACTGGCTCTTCTGGCAGGATTGGATTGGACTCTTCAATGAAAGCAATCCTGCGGGGAGCTTTTTGCATTCTGAACTATACATGAGGATACTTGTCGCGGCGTTATTTGTTGGTGTGATCACGTCTTTGAAGCGATTGTGGCTCGCGACATATTTGGGAAAGCGATCTTATGCTCATTACGGACCGGAGCTTGAGATTTTATTGGCTAAGATGCTGTTAGTGAGCCAGGTGTCTCATCTGGCCAGGCAGATTGAATGTGAGTATTGAGGGAAACACTTGGCTTGATTATATGATTGGCAATGTGTCTCGGTGAAGAGATATCGCAAACTCACATCATCATGACATGCACAATACACAGCTCATGTCGTAACAAGTCGTGTCTCGGACGGCTACGCCTTCATGATGACAAGCAAAACTGTTGCCTTACCTGGATTGACTACTGATTCAGAGGACGACAGCCCGACACTAGCGAGTAAGCGAAGTCTTGATGGCCCGAACAAAACGGACAAGAATTACAACAGCAGCGGTGAGTCACCAAAGGATGGCTTTGGCCAGTCTTTGCTGGAGGCAGGCATTGGGGGAAAACTCGTCTCAAGTCTATCTAAGCCTCGGTTGAAAAAGACAGAGACAACAAAAAATTTGTATGAGTCAAAATCATCATCGCGGCTAGAGATTATGGCTTTGCTCGAAGAGTGGGAGGAACCAGATATTAAAACGAATTCTGTGGTAAGTGTGGTACCCATTTTTCTTTTTCATTTTGATGTGCATTTGTGTCATTCAACTGTGAACTGCACAATCATCTTGTTCATTTTGCAGTCAAAAGCTTCGATCAAGGGTAAGTCCAATATACTTTTCTCCTTTCCAATCTGTTGTGATGTCGTAATGGTCTTGCAGAACACTAACCAAATGCTCTGCATGCTCCTTTCCGACGTACTCCACCCAAAAATCATAGACATATTGCAATTTCGGCAGGCAGTGGCTTTGATGGATGACACATATCCATTTACACCAGCATTCGGCCCCGGGAAAACTCGGGCTATGTGTGTACAGTCATCAGAAGCCCTATTTGAAAGACTGCAGCAGAAAACTCCAGATACCGGCCTTCTCCTTCCATTCGAGACCCTTTCCGAAATCGCCTACGACACCAACGGTCAGTTGGTCCGAGACAAGGTGAAGGCGCTGATTAAATTGTTCCGCCCCGACCGCAAGGGGTTTTTGACCAGGCTGGACTTTGTGTCTTCGATTGATGACGTTTACAAGGATCTACGTCTGTTTCGAGCAAGCCTTGCCAACTCTACCTCCATCGATGATTCCTTTGAGTCGATCATCAATTCAGTTTTCTTTGTCATAGTGGTTATTCTAGTCCTAATCATTGTTGGCTTTCAGGTGAGCGCTTGCTGTAATAGTGCCCTTGTTTCTTCTGGATGTCTTTGTATCTCAATTCAATCAATCACACCATCCTATCACCTGCACCAGCTATGGGAGCCAATATTGAGCTTCTCTGCATTCTTCTTTTCGTTCTCATTCATGTTTGGACCGGCATCGTCCAAATACTTTGAGGGCATCTTGCTAATCTTTGTTAGAAGGCCTTATGATATTGGTGACAAGGTAAGACCTCAAATTGCCACAATTCTACACTCTCGTCTGTATTCCTTGAAATGAAGCTGTGAAATCCATTTAATTCTGATCCCCCCCCCCACCCCCAACAGATTGCCCTCTCAGACCCTGAACAAGACACAAGTGCCGGGGGATCAAGCACATGGTTTGTCGAGAAGGTTAGCCTCTTTACTACTACAGTTCGGTTTGCCACAACAAATGAAGTTGCCACATATTCAAATGGCTCACTTGCCAGGCTCAGGATTATTAATGCAAAAAGAAGTCCAAAGGCAGTAAGTCATGATTGAAATCCTCCCTTGCTTTTGTAATTGAACCTTTCCTAACATATATGTTTCGTCCTTTGGTTTCTTCAGATTATTTATGTTTACATGAAGTTCGGTTCTGATGTGCCCTATCAAATGATAAAGGTGTATCAGGCGGCAATTGAAAACTTTGTCAAGTCACGGCCAAGAGAGTGGTGTGAGTCTCATAATTTTTGTCTTCTTCATGATTTTTTTTACTCAATGCCACGCTCACCCTGCTTTATGCCTTCCCCAGCACAACTTAATGGATTTCGCGCCACGAGGGTGGAAATGGAACTGAATTACATTGAATATGTCATTGTGGCCACTCATCGTGAGGTATGTTTCCTAGCCTTATTTATTATTGGCATTTCTCACGCACCTGGGATTTTCCCAGCTTTCTTCATATTTCTCACTTATGCCTTCACTTTTCTCTCATATCCCTCTCTTTGCTCATACTTGTCATATGTGCCTTGAACTCTTACTACTCATAGATGTGGCAGAACGTTGGCCCCATCTTGCAAAGCCAGGCAGACCTCGCCAGTTTTAGTCTCGAAGTATCCAAAAAGCTTAATCTGAGGTACCACAATCCTCCAAAACCAATCCATTTGTCGATGAAGAACAAAAGGAGAAAAGATGATGATCGAGAAGATGAGAGTTATGGTTCGTCTGAAATCCAGCAAGTAACCAAGATGTTTAACAGTGGTACCGCAGACTTAGGCGAAGCTGATTAATTACTGTTGTAGCGATTGAGTAGGTTTAAAGGTAGAAATGTCATGTTAGAGCAAGGATTAGCTATTATGAGTAGCTCTCCAGAACAGTTGCCAAACTTTGCTGCCATCACTATCATAATAGGAATCTGAATCATTCTCATCTTTCTTATTTTGTGGGTGCTGCGTTGCTCTCCATCTCGAGTCCAGCGCTTCAAAATCAGGAAGCCTATCATTTTGCACCGACTCTTGGTTATACTCATTATAATCAATAACTCATATAATTCAATATGCTCCCTGTTAACAACGCTGACATCGCCTTACAATATTCCCAGAGCGGTACCACTACCAGTAGTACTTCAAGGCTTCACGGAAGCAACCGTTTCGAGTCTACACCCGACCCCCCATGATCCAGACAAAGCCGAGACCCAGCCTGGATGACTTCTCGATGACCCACTGACCTCACCACACAGCTCATCAGACACCGGACACCTTCCATCTTATGCAAGACTTCCTTCGAGAGTCTCCTGAGACGGGCGTTCCACCCTACATTTTTCGATGCCTCAGAATTACTCCTTTACTCGCCGCCTAGAGATAGAAAGATCGAAAAAGAACAGAGAAGAGTGTGGTTAGCGCTTCGTCACACGAGGTCACATCGTATACACACCCAGGCAACACACATCCATCCCTCTGTCACTCCCATTCCCACTCCGGTAAGACTTACCTGACCTGTACTCATGATGGACATAACCAAAGTCACACTATGTTTCCACATCCTTACATCCCCCACATGATTATCCCATCTTCGCTTTCGAGTGAGGGGAAGAAGAAAAATATGAGCTCACCAAAAAGCATGATCTTGCTCTTATTATCTGGTCTCCAAATCAAGATATTCTTGGTGGTGTTGTGTTGCAATGTTGGCCATCTCGTCTCGACCACAAGAAGTTCTGACACCACTGTTCTTCCTCAATCGAAATTGCTGGTCAGGAGCAAGTTTGGTCTGGCCAGCCAACACATCCTCCTTGTGCAATTATTTTACCGATAGGAATCAGTAAACCCATATTATAGAAGACAAACGCTAATCATCAGACAGACAGGATTATCGCTAAGATCGCTTAATAATTGCTCACTACGTCTAGCTAGAGTAGATTTTCCCCAATGCACGGGAAACGTGAAACTCCGGTACCCAGGTAGGCAAGACCCACGACGATATGCGAGATACACAAGAGAGGCGAATATGTACAAACTGCCCCCTCGTGATCATAGCAGAAGAGATGCGACCCCATCACGTGAAGTAGAAAATAGCCACACAACCACCTCGCTCTCTACCCCTCTCTAAAAAAATGCTCATTGATCTGCGCCGCTGATAGCCGATATCTGATTAATTTAATTGATAGTAACATTCCAAGCAACTCCGTCGCCAACCCAAAGGCGATTCCAAGTATCTTCAATGCCAACCCAAAGGCATTCGTCTTCTCATCAATTGTAGAGAGAGTGTATTGAATCACACTCAAAAATCATGTCTTCAGATGATGACCAAGAATGGATTATCTAGATCTCTGTGTCAAAACTGGTGAAGGGCAATGACATTCTTCTACAAGCCATTGGTGAGCAAGTACTTCAGAGCGCCAAACTTGGAGTGAGTGCGACCAGATCATTGCACAAGGCCCTTGCCATCTGTGTCAACACAGGCAATCCACTCCCCGACAACTTCTACAAACAAGACTTTATACACCAAGCTATCAGATGGAGCAATCAGGACAACCCAAACGAATGTGGCTTCAACCTTCTGCGCGGTACGATCCAAGACGCGCCGTTCAAGACAGAGAATAACTTTCGGTTATCTAACCAAAGAGTTGGTTGCTAACATCAAAGCTGCAATCCCGGCCAAGGCCGAACCCATTGTCCGAGCGAGTATCAAAATGCTCCTCATCGCAAATCATGCAAATGATTCCAAGAGACAACAGGAGATAATCAAGAAAGAGGTCTTTCGCCAAATCTTCCACCCCACTAAAAGAGTCCCAAACCCTCCTATCGAATTGAGTCGTCAAGCAAAGGAGTTGATCAAATTCCACCGAGAAGGCTTGCAAATGACAGAGTAGAACGATCCAACACCTTGGCACTTTGAGGATGAGCTACTCTTCAGTAAGCTCCTCTATCATTATGGTGTTTGCCTCCATCTTACTGAAGAGTTTGAGCGCGACCTCCCTGAGGTGCAAATCAAGAATATTCAACCTCTACCAATGTTCGACACTGGCAGGCAGCATGTGTTTTGTGACAAGAAGAACCTGTTGCATCTAATGAAAATCTGCCCAAATATGGGAGGGGTCCTCCTGACAACTAGAGGACACTTATGCGTGCCGTGCCGCACAGGGATTCCAAGAGTCGACCAAGTCAACTCTCGCAGTTGAGAGAGTATGAACTGGATTTTCTGGTTATA
>JALLOX010000212.1:0-13672 GCA_036939695.1 Thalassiosira ordinaria | reverse complement strand
GTGCATGTGATCCTGGCATGTAAGAGGCAATGCCAGCCCATTGTTTGGTGGTTGGGACCATATGTGAGGCCTGATAAATTTCAGTTCTGCCAAATCTGCCCCAAACATTTTCATATCTCTGTGTTGTTCTAAGGAATTGAGGTTGGATTGGAGTATGCAACTCATGTTCCATTCTTGTTCTTTTCTTGTTATATGTTCCCAAGGATAATTGAAAGTGTCAGTTACAGCCATTTGGTCACTTGCAAAACTTTGCTTCATGATAAACAGGTTCTTTCCTGTGCACACTGGCTCAAACCAGCTAAAAGTCTGTCCAATGATTGTCCATCCATTGCCATATGTTCCATCATGACACAATGACCCTGTCAAAACTGCCCAACACTCCATTCCCATACACCCACAAGGCGAACAGAACATGCGAATGCTTACGCCTGCTTCAACCTTCACTCTTGGACTGAATAACAGCAGTGACATGATTCTGCAATGAGATCATTCTTCAATCTTGTGGCCACTTATTACTAACTGCATCGTGCATGCTGGGACGAGTCCAGTGAATTTTTGTAGTGTTTCTGGTGTTATCTCTCTGACAGTATTTGCCATTGTTATGCTTGACTAATGTGTGCATATCCTATGGTATATCATTCCGTTGCATTTTTTCATCCGAATATAACACAGGCTTAATTAATCCAAAATGAAGGCAATGCAGTCTAACCAACTATAAGTAAACTATATTAGTTGCCCATGCATATAATATAGGTACTAATAATTTAATATATAAGGTTATCTCATAGTTGCCTCTTCCTTGTCTCTCGAAAGCACTGATTTTACTAGCTCAGCAATGGACACCTTGGGTGCACCCCTGTTATGCACACCATGATCTTTTCCATCAACTGCAGTGCTTGAATTCACTTCCTTGTGACTGATCAATTCGTCAACTTGTTCATCTATGGGGAATGCTCTTATCCAGATAGAGCGAACTGGCCTTCTTTGACCGATGCGTCTTACACGATCTTCTGCTTGGCAAACATCTCCTGGAGTCCATGGGCGATCAACAAGAATAACTGTACAGGCAGCTGTGTAGAACGATTGAAAATTTGGTCAGATAAGGCAGACATGTTCATATTTCCAAGATAACTCAAACGATTGAAACTAACCAGTGAGTGTGAGACCAACCCCTCCTGCACCATAAGTGCAAACAAAGACTGGTGAAAAGCCCGATTGGAATCTATCAACCATTGCCTGCCTCTTTACTTTTGCAGTTTCGCCTGTCAAGAGTTCTCCAGCCCATTCCATACCGTCCAACTTCTCATAAATCTCTTTTGCGACAGCCACAAAGCTGGTGAATATTACAATGGATGACTCTTCTATCAAAATAGAATTCGCCAGTGCAGCCACAGAATCAACTTTTGCAAGAGCACCAATCTGCCTCAACTTGTGTAAAGAACTCAGAATCTCATCATTTTCTCCGCCACTACTTGACAGGCTATAAGCCTCTGCCAAGTCTTTCAATGCATGGGTATATCTTAGCTCATGACGAGCAGAAACTGGAATGGTTTTTATCTCACGCTTTTGTGGAGGGAGCTCTTGGCTTAAACATTCTTCTTTTGTTCTGCGGAAAACATGCGATGCTGTATGAGCATTCAGTTCTTTGAGGTTGGAGGATCCACTTGAATAAAGTGATGAAGAAAAAGTGATTAGTTGCGTGGCAAATTAGCACGTCAGTCAACGACTGCCGTTGCTCAGAAAATCAAAAGTTTAGTCAAGAATGTACCCACCTTGCATCCCATTTCGGGGTTCCACGGAAGTTTCTATGTTGTCCATTGCAAAAGTAGAACTCATAACGGCGTTGGTGGTCACCAAAGGGATGTTTAACAGCTCTCAGGAGTGGGAATAGATTTGATGGCTTTCCATTTTTCATTGGCGTTCCACTCAAAAGTAAGGTACCCCGGCACCTTTTCATGGCGACGAACAGAAAATGAGATAACCGAGAAAATAGAGTAACAGCTTCTTTCAACGGAAGACTTACTTCTTGGACTCAATCAACTTCAGAGCACCCTGTGTTCGCTGAGTAGTCATTGATTGCATACAATGAGCCTATTTGCATGGCAAATTAGCAAGTCAGTGTACGAGTGCCATTGCTCAAAAAATCAAGAGATTAATTAAGAAGTACCCACCTCATCACAGATTACAATGTAGTCGGTGGTGTCTAAAACAAGATGTTTGGTCGCAGATATACTAAAAAGACAAGGTATGAGTATAACACATTGTAATAGAAGAGAGGACAGCCTTTGAAAAAGACATGCAAAATGCTCACCCATCCCAAGTGCACACATGCAAATCAATAACATCATTGGTTTTCTCATCCTCACTATCATTGTGGTCATCACCATCTTCTTCCTGCTCGGAATCTGAATCTAATGTCTTTGCTCTCTTCCTCCGTTTTCCTGTTACAGTCTTTCCAGAATCTTTTTTCTCCGTCTTCTTAGTTTTCTTCTTTGATTTGCCTTTCTTAGCCTTCTTCTCGCCGCTAGTGTCTATTCTCAAACCTGTTGCTTCTACTGCGGTGCGTTTCCAATCCTCTTGAAGAGATGCTGGGGCTATGAGGAAAATTTTGATTCCTTCAAATGTTTTGACGAAAGCCTTTGCCCTGTTGAAAAATGATGGTTAACAAAGCAGCTGCTGGAAAGGATATACTCTTATTTCTAACCTATTGACTTACCATAAGCATCCAATAAGTGTTTTGCCTTTTGTTTGATTTCAGTAGCGGAAAGGCAAGAAAGGGAGGTGTTCATGTAACAGAGTTGTTAATTAAGCTACAGAGCACAATGAACATCCAACTTCAACTCACCTAAACCCATATCAAATGCCAAAATCAATCTTCTCATTCTGAGCGCCCTGAGCACACCCTCTTTTTGATGATCATAAATGCTCCACCCATTTAACAGGGGTTCGTCCAATCCTGCATTTTCAATCAGGGACTCGGTGTGCTCGTCGTCTATCGGAAGAACTCTTGATTCTTCATATTGGAGGTCCTGTGGGATTTGTGGAAGTGCATTTCGTTTCTTGGGCGGACTTTTGGTTGGGGATGGAGCCGGGATATCAGGTGGGCCTGTGGCTGAATTAGAGGCAGCCACTGTTTCATGAGCTGGTGGTTTCATGTCTGCATCAGTTGATGATATTTGCAGTGAAATCTTTTGCATTTGTTCTTCTCTTTTCTCTTCCATCAGAGATGCCATCTTTTGAGTTTCTAGGCTCCGAAGATCTGTGATTGTATCATCTAATCCGTCTCTCAACTTCACATCTGATGCAGGCAGTGCATGATGCGGTGATGCTAGCGTTGTTGACGGGATATCACTTTGGGAAAATTGATGTGGCCTTTCTGTGACTGTATGTTGATTTTCGTCCATAGTTTGTACATGGTGATTATGAATATTATGTGTCGACTGTTCATTGCCCATATCGATGCTGTTTGTTGTGTTTTTTGACACCAAAGATGCAGCTTGAAGGACCGGCTGATGCATGATTAATCCTTTGCCTGGACTTTTTTCAATGCTTGACATTTTTTGTTTATTGGCAGGGGATGTAGATTGGATGGTGCTCTTCACAGGCAATGGTACTGGTGCAATAGCTTTCGATAGCTGTCTCTTCTCTAACGCTTTCCATCTATTCTCCTCCATACGAGCATGTTGCTCATCACTGTAAGTTGAAGAAAGACAGCTGGTACTGTTCAATGCAGCTGATTTGAGCTGCTTCTTTTCCAACGCTTTGCGCCTGTTTTCCTCCATTCTTGCACGTTGTTCGTCATTACAAACAGATGGCGATTGGCATTGGACGGCAGTTTTAGGTGGTAAATCTGGCCCAATTTGCGCCTTCCCTCGCTTCTTTTCCAAAGCTTTTCTTTTGTTCTCTTCCATACGTGCTCGTTGTTCGTTATTAGGACCACTATTGCAAACAGATGGCGATGAGCATTGGATTGTTGCCTTTGGCAAACCTGATACCTGCTGTGAATTTTGTTGTTTTCTTTCCAAAGCCTTGCGTCTATTTTCCTCCATACGTGCTCGTTGTTTGTCATTGCATACATTGGGAGAAAGGCATTGAATTGTGGCGTTTGGTAGTGGTGACATCTTCTGCTTCTTTGCCAATGCTTTTTGCCTATTTTCCTCCATTCGAGCTCTTTGGTCAATACTATATGTAGATTGTGAAGTGTGTTCAATGGTGCTTTTTGGCTTTAGTAATTGAGACAAAGCAGCTTGTTGAGATTTTTGCTGCCTTTTTTCTAATGCCTTACGTCGATTCTCTTCCATTCTCGCTCGTTGTTCCGCGGTCAATCCGGATTTAGGTCGATTGACTTGCGAATTGTTACTTGATTGCGAAGTACTCTCGAGCTCAACCTTTCTCTTCTTGTTCTCCAATGGCATTCCTCCCATGCCTTGACAATTGGTCGTATTGGTGGAATGAGCCGCAGTGACTCTACTTGAAGTGCTGGCGAGCAATCTATCCATCTCGCCGGCGGCAACCTCCCAATCAATGCCGTCCTCGCCAAAACTTTCCCTCGGTGGTTTTTCGTTCGCTTTGGAAGCCACGCTGCCCTCGGCCATAGCCGCACGGCACGCATCAGACCGCGACTCCATGATGATCCTCCCCCCAACCTTCCTCTGCAGAGCTGCGCGCGCTACCTCACTGATTTGAAGGCCCGGGGTGGAGACCGCAACCGGGCGTTGATTGGATTGGGGTCGTTGTCGTTGCTGAGGTTGATCGAGGTTGATCGTTGGTCTCTGTTTGAGTTTTGGGGGCAATAAAGAAGGGCACACTTACGTTTTCATTCATAGATTACTTATTACTAGAAAAATCCTATTTATGACGATTTCGCCCGCCAAAATATCAAGCCTCGCCCCCGCGCGGCCCCGCCTAAATCTACGACTACAAACCATAGACCAGAACAGGACCAGAATCATGGCGTCAGTGTCGAGATGAGAGATGAGCCTGAGCCTGAGCTGTCGTCTGATAGGAGCGTCTGCTGTCGGTGTTATTATGGCTGTGAGGTAGGCATGGGAGGTGAAGCTGTATGGTAGCGGGTAGTCGAGGCAGAGACTGGTTCATTATTTGCGGAGGATGATTCGCCGCCGATCGTCTTGGTGGTTTACGCGCATCACGTCCCTGCTGGCGTTCCTCCTAGCTGTCACGTGGGCCATTTCTCTCTATTATTCCATTAAGTTGCACCAACTTGACGTAGCAATTCCCGTCGGGATTACTGAGTTTGGATCTGTGGCTACTGGAGACGCAAGGGATGTCGAACAGCATGCCGCTGCTGGGGACAGTCAATCATCAAAGGATGTACACATAGTCTTCTCCACTGACTGCTCGGGCTATCAACACTGGCAGTCCATAGTGAACTACTATTCATTAAGGCGTTCTGGACATGAGGGTCCCATCACGCGCATCGTTTCAGGATGTTCACCTCAGCAGGAAAAGTCTTTGCGAAATGAATTTGACAAGATACAGCAACATTCCATCAACAATCAACTGCGAATACATTTTACTCCTTCATTCTCTCTTGGAAAGTCACATTACAAATACAGCAATAAACCTGGAGGTCTGTATCATTTCATTATGAATCATACATCCCCATTGGAAGAATCAGTGATAGCACTTATCGATCCAGACATGATGGCATTACGCCCAATAGTACCACAACTGGGGGAGGGACTGATACCCACACCGGTTACAAGAGATGGCTATAACAATCTGGTAGAGTATAGAGATGATCAAGGAAAGGTAATGTTGCTACGTCAGAAACGCTTGCCATCCCTTCCGCCTCGTGTGACTAACGGTGTTGGAGCGGGTCAGCATTTTGGTATTGGTATGATCACAAAGTGATTACAATGCACGTTCTCTCTTATAGGATAAGAATTCACTCTTTTGCTTGAATGTACCACCCATCCTCACAAATCAGGCTGGAAGTGGGTCACTGCGGGCACCAAAAGTGCAGGGAAGGATTTCAAGGATTTCAATCTGACAGTGGTTTGTGGCACGAATTCTCCTTGTTTGAATGTACCCCCCAAAGATGACTTTAAGGGAGGAGCGTACACTACTCGTGAAATGGCCGAAATGGACTATGCTGTTGGGCCAGTGTATATTGCCTCAAGATTGGATTGGATAGAGCTTCTTCGGCGGTGGTATGATTTTACTCCACGGGTACATGCACAGTATCCAAAGCTACTGGCGGAAATGTTTGCATTTACAATTTCAGCAGCAGACATGCAATTGAAATTTGCACTATCATCAAGTTACATGGTTAGTTTCATGATTCAGATGGCGAGGACTATGCAATTGATGCGTTGCATTTCACTCAATAATCTCGCTTTTTACCGTACAGGTGAGTGATCCATCCACCATGTCAACAACAGAGTCCTGGATGTGGGTTGATGAGTATGCAAAGATAGATGAAGCCAATACAAACAAGGAGCGCTTCAATCCTATGCGCCGAGTATGTGAAGGTGCCACACCATATTCTCTTCCTACAGAAACAATGAGAAGATTGGAAAAATACGGCTATGGAAAATATAAGAATAGTGATACTGCAGATGATATCAACGTCAGTGGATTGCCCACATTTCTACATTACTGCCAAAACTACAAATTTGCCAATCATACCTTTGCTAAACGAAAGATGCCCCATGACTTTTTCCGCTGCGATGGATCGCCAATGAAGCTTGATGTGGAAGCCATTATGAATGAGTTAGACTTTGTTGAAAATGACAAAAAGTTATCAGGCGCACAGAAGAAAAAGCAAATTAGGACAGGTTTTATGCTATGTCATTTAATTCCTTTGATGAATATGGCTTTACATGATTACAAGCAGGATGTTTGTTGATTCTGACAGAGTGAACAAAGTGTTTGTTTGGTTCTCACATTGTGTAAGACACGAAAGTAGAAAAGTTGAGGCAAATATGATGGAATCACCATAGTTCATGGCTTTTCAATATGTGCAGTGTGTAGCTGGATTGACTGGGAGTATACTGAGCCGTCTTCCAATCAGCCAGAAACAAGAAAACGAGAAGCATCAGTACAATTGGTACACAGAGGCATTTGAATGACAGATAGGCTGAAAAATGTCTGATATTATGGAGTACTTATGTCCGATCCATGGTATCCTCTTCTTCGATGCCTTCCTCAATCAATGGACTGACAAGGGTCGACTCTTTTGATTGAGATTCACCATGCTTTCTCCACAGTTTTACATAACAACGAGGAAAATTGAGATCTAGAACATGCCAGATGCCCTCCATTCTCGACTTGTCTGGATTATTCTCTCTGTATGTAATGTGGCGTGGTCGGTAATATACCAATGCATTGGCCAACTGAATGAGAAGTCATGCGGTAGATCAAGTTTGAGATTTTTGAGTGTTGGCTTGGCAAAGTCACGGCAAGATCTTGGAGCAATATTGTCAACTCACTCCTACCAATGGGTTGGCCACTACATGATAGTAAAACAATGCATAAAAGCCATCATTTTTTGGAACTCGGGCTACATTCAACACCATGTATACATAAACTGCAAGATATGTGACAGTGAATGCACACACAAATCTGAATCCTTGCCAGGCAGTTTTCTTTGTCTGTTTACGATTTCGTTTTTGCCCTGCCGTCAAATATGCGTCTCCTTTCCGTTCTTGAGTGTAAACATAGTGGGCAAGTAATGACATAAATATGATTATGGCAAGGTTGCATGCCACCGTGTAAACAAACTGCGCTGTCTGCATGCTCCTAGCACCTAATCCTCGCTGACACTGCTCGTTGATTTGTCTATCACAGTCAGGTGGATATGGTGCTAGAAAAAAGTGTGATGCAGTACAAAGATATTTCTGGATGAGTACCATAAATGAAGATCAAATTCAAGCTATTGGTATCTTCTGCTCTTACTCAGATAGCAGAACACTATCGCAATGTTGTACATTTCGTAAAACAGCGGAACTGTTGCAAAGACTAGAGATGCTATAACTGGCGGCAGGAGGAACATTATTCGGATCTTCGTTTGTCGCATGTAATCATCTTTCCATGCCCGTGTGACAATAAGCCAGTCTGAAGTAGAAAAGTTTGAGAAATTGAAATGATGTATGTTTGATCAACTATGTTATGAAAGATGTAGAAATAGCAACAGTAAAACAGTACCCTAAGACCTTACACAGCGCAGCCAGACTAGTATAGGCAGTGACGAAATACATGACATGAAATGCCACAGTAAAACCCTGAGCATCACACGTCGCCTGATTGCCAGCAGCAAAAGGAGCATCGCCTTAATGAGAAAATGAATACTAAATGTTGTTAGGATATACACTGTGTTAGTACTATTTAATTTGAGGAGAAGCAATTCACCTACCTTTGGGTACCATCCTGCAATGAGAATACAAACCAATAAATATTTCCAAACGGCACGGTCATGTGAGTTCATCGATTCGGCCACAAAGATAAAGACATTCTTTGTCGGAATAAGGATGATGATTCCAGTGATGCATTACAAACTCACTACGAGGTCATGAACCAACCAAAGAAAGAACCAATGATATCCACCACAGAAATGCCAAGTAGGATGGCATTGCTCAGAGGTATCACCTTCTTCTCGCGCCATTTTTTCCAAATGTCTCTGGCAAGAAAGGTCGATGCAATTATTGATATTACGGCCCCAAATTTTGGTATTATCAAATATGACTTCCATATTTCTTCGGATGGAATGCGTTGAGGTGCGACGTACGGATTGGAGGCCATGGTGCTCTTTGTCAACGTCGACAGCTGAATAATGTCTTTGGCCACTACTCCAAGGTGATACCTGTAGGGGTGATCCAAGAGGAGAGGTGTGCGGAAATCGGAAATCGATATGAGAGTGGTGAGGAAGACGGTGAGAGTAGGGTGGTAGCAGTGGCAGGCAGCGCGCGAGGCAGGGAAGAGGAAGCTACTTTAGAGAGGCTGGAGCTGGAGGAGGAGGAGGAGGATTGAGGGAGGAGGAGGGAGGAGGATTGGAGGAGATTGGAGATTGGAGGACATAAGTACATAGGCATAGGAGGAGCTGTGCTCGCTCGCCAGATATCCTTTCTTTATGTCGTTAGCGTTATGTCATAATGAAACATCAGAGTCAGAAAAGTATCTTTTGGCAGATAGAACTGCCCTTGTTGCTCGCGTTGATTGCGCACCTCTCTCTCTCTTCAACAGCCCCCTCGTCCCTCGTAGATATCTAACGGCATCATCTCTCCACTATCCACTATGGTACTATCAAGTCAACTCACGCCTCACGCCTCACGCCTCTCGTCTCGTGTTCCATTTTCCCCCTTCATATCAAGACTTGCTTTGGCAAACTTGAGACCAGGGCATACTAATAACATATTATTATCCTGCATCTATCCACAATATACAATGTGTAAAATCGGCGTGGTGTCCATCGGGCTAGATCTCTACCATTCGGCATTTCAACATTTCAATACTCTACTAATTCTCTACCAACGGCAACGACCATTTAGGAATGTCGCTATGGACCTGGCTGCTCATTTTGTAGCATTGATGACGTTGGTACAGACGTTTCGAGGGAGGGTCAATCGACAGACCTGCGGTAGGATTGTTTGCCCTGTATTGACGGTGAAGACAATTTTGGAACTTGAGTCTTTGCAACATCATATACAACAACAAGGTGTTTCTTTGGGTTTGAAGGATATTTTGGTAATAGCCAAGAGCGTTATATTCCTAATTATCACAGCTAAGTTGGCATTTGGAAACGACAAGTCGTACGTGGCCGATGACGAATGGTTCCCGAAAAAGAGTGGAAATCATGGTCCTCATGAGACGCTGTATGGTATTAGCGAAGAGGAGCACAAGGAAAGTAACCAGACAGGGACAAAATCGGGCCATCGTGACAAGAAAACAAAATGATTATTCCTTTTGCACAAAGGGATTATGTAGTAGATTTACAGTGCCCACTTCTTGTTTGATCACTGCAGAGCTCAGCTCATCAAAATCCACAAGATCTTCAATGTAAACAATGCCAATAGTTAGATTGTTTTGATTCTTCCAGGTTGTTCAGCTGACATTTCTTATTCTCAGTAAGAAATTCTAAGCAATTTTATCCCGCAAACAGCAAACCTGGCACTAGGTACAAGTAGCACTACCACATAAATATGTATCAGATGTCCAGCCCTGCACTCTCTCTATTTCTCGTTCAACTATTGGCTCAACTACCATAAATATTGTATTCCCATAAACTCACAAAGTACATCTCACGCTGTGATCTCAACATCCTATCTTCTCCAAAACTTAATAGGCATACTAACAGGCTTGACCGTAACAAATCTCCGCTGCTTCACCAATTCAAAATCATCTCCTCCCTCTAAACATAAACACACATCCTTGAGCAACTGGGCAATGAGTATGGTGGATTGGATGACTGCCAGCCGTTTGCCTACACAGTTGCGTGCTCCATCTGAGAATGAGAAGAAGTTAGCGGGATTAGCTGGGGGTATACAATCGGCGATTGCATGTTCTTTGGTGTATTCTCCTGTGAGGGATGGTGCCACTGCTGGTAGCTCTGGTGGAGTTGCATTCGAAGCTACAACTGTATCTTGCGACGACACAGAACAACCTCTTGACAACGAGCAAGTCTTCATCTCCTCATTGTAATCCCTATCCACCCAACCTCCAGTACTATTATCCCATCGTACCCATCGTTCTGGGATAAACTCGGTAGCCTTTGCAAAGTTGCGCTCGTCCACATGTATCATGGCCGGATTGATCATGACACGTGTTCCCTCAAGAAGTGTGGCCTTATTCCCCTCGTTGTCAGTCTCCAATATCAGATCCTTGGAGAGGACACGAGTCGTTACCAGGATGGGCAGGTGCAGACGAATAGATTCAGTCAGGACTGCTCTGCAGTAAGGCAGGTCATCATCGTCCACATCAAACTCTTCATTGTTTTGGTTTGAAGAGGATACCGAGGTATCCTCTCGGTCAAAAATATCATGTTCTTGCAAGGACTGGCTCCTTGAGCACTTCTTGTCCAACACACGTTTAGCCTCCTCGCAACAACGTTCCTGACATCTTGGATTCTTGGCCAAGCAGTACATTACGTATGATAGAGATATGGCCGTAGTCCCGTACCCTGCAACTAAGAGGGTGTGAAGAATCTTGGACACATCCTCAACGATCTTGTCCTTGTCAGCTGTAGAAATTTGATCAGGTGAAGGAATGCAGCTAGAGTGCCCCATACTTTCAGAGGATGAAAAGGGGCATCCTGAGTCCGCAGAAGAACGTCTCATTGAACTCCTCCTTGATGACGAAGAACTGAAAGGACAACTCGATGATGATGAAATAAGCGAAGATCTTCTTCTTGTACCCTGCTCTGGTGAAAAGTGCTGCTCCGTGCAAGCCTGAAGAAGATAGCTGAGCACATTGCTCTCAGCGTCCTCATCGGCAAGCTGAGAAGTCATGGAGATCACGCTTTCTTGATCGTTATCATCACCGTCATCCTCTCTTTGTGACTTCTCCTTGTCTTCTGCAAACCTCAACTTATTATCAAGCTGTCTTGCGATGATCCCCCCCATCAAACCATTCACCAAATCCATATTCTTCTTGTATGTTCTATTTCGCTTCGAGGGTATTGAGTAAAACTGCATTGCAGGATTTAGGAAGGAAGATGGCGTGGCTCGGATGCCTATGTCAGCCTCAAGTGATTCAAACGCCAAAGCTTCAGGGGGCATTGTAAGGCAGGTGCACAACTTCTTGGAATTTGAGCCAGTCTCATTGCCTTGTTGAAAACAGCACTTATTGATTTTGTGTTTCTCTTCCTCCTCGGTAGGTACACAGCGAAAATCATGCCCCATTGCCACTCTCCCAAAAACATTTAGAGAGAATAGCTTGAAGAAGTCCTCAACCTCAAGGGTTACAGTACCCTTCCCCTCCTCATTCATTCCATGCCCCTGGCAGCAGCATCCCTTTTCCCCGCAGTCTGACAACTCATCACGAGCACATGATGTAGGCTTCTCATCACAGGCCCGTTTTATCCAATCCACACACTCCTTTGCCGTCACCCCAATCACTTTACGTCCATTCCGAACAATCCTATTCGTAAAAGCCCGTGCAACGACCTTTCGTACATTCTTCCATTTATTCCCGCCTGGAATCAAGATGAGACTATCATTTCCTAATGTTTTGCGGCCATGACGGATAATCCACTCGCTAAAGTCACGATGGCTATTGTATCGAAGGATGAGTCTAGCGTGAGACGCGAGGAGAACGGAGGCACACGGTTTCAGGCCTGGACCCCAAAAGGCCGTGATGCCGGAGGGAGTGGCATGATTCTTGAAAAGGATAGGATGATCTTCGGTTTTGAGAAGTAACGAATAGTGACCCATGTACGGGTGGGCGTTCGGCACGGGTTCGATGCCGGGTATGGAAGAGGTGAACTTGATTATGTTGTTCAGGCGTTTGTATTGAAGAGCTAGGAGAGAGATTATTGTTAGGATGACGAGGGTTGGGTAGAAGAATGGAGATTGCACCGTGGGAGCTATTGCTATCGCGTTGTTTGTAATGAAGTCTATGCATCGGTGCATCGATGTTCCATGATCGAGTAGTGCTTCAATAAAAACTCCTTGTTGATGGACGCTATCGTTATAATCATTCTCGTGAAGTCCTTCAGCGACAACTCGATTGGAACCGTTGCTCAAGAATGAGCTACCCTCGAAGAAGTGCGTACCGTGTACCCCGAGTAGCATCAATCCTGAGACTATGCAAAGCGATGGTGTGGAGAAATGTGGAAGCAGAAGTTGGGAAAGGGACTTCGGGGCCTCGGCATGTTGTTTTTGTTGACTATTATCGGGTCTCCAGCCGCTGCCGCCGCTGCTACTGCTACTACTACCATCGACGCAGTTCATCATTCTCATTCTGATCCATGATTGTTTGATGTAGGTACCTCTCTAGAGCCGGCAGTGGAGTACCTCGAATTGTTCCCAAGGGGAGAAACATTATCCTCATCCTAGCTTAAAACACGAGGGGTAACAACTCAAAAGGATTTGCTTGCTTAAAATGTCTTTACTTAAGAGGAATAAACGGGGAACAAACCTTCACACTAGCATGAGACCAGACAGAGGGATCAAGCCGAGTTTGAGGGAGCAAATCGAGGAACTCCCCTTGCTTTCCCATCTATCGCCGCCTACCATACACTTACTACAGAGATAATGTGGGTAAACACGAGTAAACACATGAAAACAGGCTTTTTTTTGAATCGCGTATGTACCTCTAGCATACCAAGCTTGTACCCCTACTATCTATCATGCATGGGTGCGAGAACCAGTGATGAGAACGATTTCCGTCCGACGGGACACTATAACTCGCGTTTTAATTTATATTGACATGCACGTTAGTTACTACGAAATCATTATTTGCGAGTCTTACAGTAAACAGTTTGACGATGGATGACGATTATGTGCCTATGTACTATTTTTATCACGATACATACCTAGTAAAATGTCCGGACTGGATTCAGTCCGAACAGATTTCATTCCTTTGGCTAGAGAACCCAGCCAGGGCGAGAACCTACCTGTGCGAACTGAAGAAAATGATATTGTTACATATGTAGGTATGTACATATCAGAGCTTACGGGTCAATGACCGCTAATTTGTCGTAGGCGGTATACCC